>PVHY01009598.1:0-55612 GCA_004024945.1 Uropsilus gracilis
GGAGAGCGAGCGCGCGAGCTTTTGGGAGAGGAGAGAAGAGAATGGCAGGTGGGTAAAGAGTAGCCTGAGTGGCTAGGCTGGGCAAAAGCCCCCTGGAAGCGTGAGCTGGAGGTGACAAGGAGCCATGGTATCTGGCAGAAGAGTGGCCAGTGACTTGAGGTTAACATACTTTGTAAGAATGAATAATATTAGGTGAAGTAAAATATGAACTAGGTAAATTGTAGTTACCTAAATGGTACAAATACTGGCATGAAATAATGAGAAAATGTATTTGGCATATTTGTGATACTGACTTTAAAATTATTCTATTTGCCTTCCTGATAGTGTTTAAAAAGTAAGTAAAAATAACAAAATACCAGCTACACACTAGCTTACCAACTGATCATGGTATTAATTGGTCATGAAATAATATATGCAAAAAAATGTGAAATGATATATTCAAAGAATTAATTAGTAACTTCCTCAAGAATTATTTTAAACTTTCTATTTGGAACTAATTATAGATTCTTAGAATAGTGCTTTTCACCAAGTTTTCTCCAATGGTTACATTTATATAATTAGTTTACTATATCAAAATTAGGATTTTGACATTGTCTCATATTTGTGCATATTTATATGTTACAAGAATTTGTATTAAACCTTAGGAAAAATGCCTTCCTTTCCTTGCAATTAAGATGCCTTTTCATCTATGCTTTTGGATAAAATTTTCACTTTGAGCTGAAATTTTAACAGGATAAAACCTGTTCTTGAATAATGGCCTTACTTCATGCTCTTGTTGCCATATTTAGCACAGCTTAAGATATTTTCAGCATTAGCTAAATTGTATCCTCATTTGTCCAACAGCCAGATTTTATCCTATTTTTATAGATAAAGTTGCTTCCCAAAGAAAAAGAAGTATCTGAGAAGTACATTAAAACATTTATTAAAGTGGTTAGTGTTAATTCTTAGAATGTTCTTACTGAAGTGAGAATGGGTGCTTCAATTCTATAAATTTTGTATTTACAATTTTCTTTTCCTCTAGCTGCTCTTTGATCTTATCTGCTTGAGTATTGTTAAGAGCACTTTCCCCAGTTCACTGATCCTGTGACTCCTCTATTAAGGATATTTTATTGTTATTGTTGATCTTTGATTTTAGTATAAATGACATTGCCTGAGCTTTTTCCAACACATAAAGAGAATTACTGTCCTTCTGCTCCCTCAACCCAGAGAAGCAAAAAGATAGTTGTAGAAAGGGTGTGGACCAAAGACCTACTCCCATCAGTGGCATCAACTAGTCTGTGTTAGTTGGACCTTGCTGAGTCTCTGTTTCTGTGCTCTAAAAGATAAGTTACAAACTTAAGAACTTCTGAGATTCTGCATGTATTTGAATAACTCATTTCTCCAATTACATTATCTAATTTCTCCAATTCAGCTGGGGCAGGAAAATTCAGTCCCAAGGTCAGAATTTCCTGGGTAGCATGTTCTCAGCAGGATCAGAGTTTCATTTCTTTGAAAGTATACAGTTGCTATGCCAGATAAGCTTTTCAGCTATGACAGTCTGGTTTGGCCATGGCCTTTGCACACCCAGGTTGCCAATTCTACAATCATGAATGATACATGGGGGAACAGAAACATGAGATTTGGAGCCAAACCTTAGTTTGAATTCCAGTCTCTCTCTCTGTCTCTCTTTCTCTGTCTCTCTGTCTCTCTCTCTCTGTCTCTCTGTCTCTCTCTCTCTCAAGTGGAACAAAACTGAAGGAGGACCAGGGTGGATAAACTGCCTTTTGCCTGAAAATGTTCTTGACCCAGAAATATGATTTCTAACCAGATAAGAATGAAGATCTGAAATAAATAAATCCTGCCTTGAAGAAATGAAGTCAAAAGGGATAGGATGCTCTCTCAGAAAGTAAACACAAGATATGACCACAAATAAGTACTAGAATCACAGACTCGATTTGGGAGAAGGCCGTAATTATGATCAAGTACTCAATAGTCTGCCATATTTTGACCAGGGGTGGTTGACTCTCTGCTACAATATCCCTAGTCATGAGTAACACACCAGCTTCCAAAACAAATGTTTTAATTTTCTGCCTTCCAATTCAGTTCCCCCTAATTAAGGACTGTCCTTAATTTTCTTTTGTTTTTTTTGTGCAATGGTCTAAGCAAGAAGAGGGAGAATGGAAGAAAAAAGTATAATAGCTCTTGCTGAGTTTTGGCCTAAGACACATTACAATTTCATTTGATTTATTTACAGGAATAATTTAGCCTCAGAATCTATGATTTGCTACAGATAAGTGATTCTTGGTGAGCATTTCTTTTGGTTTATTTTCAATTTTATCATTTTAGGGAGATCTACTTTATAATTCTCAAAATTTCACATTATTGTGACCAAGTTTGGGAAAAATGCCAAAAAAAGTGATATCTATTTTTAGATCTATTTCAGATACATGGTTTGATGTTTTCCCCCAGTTCTTTCTTGAAGTGTGAAATTGTTCCCACAGCTCTGCTAATGTGTCTTAAGTTTCTCATAAAAACAAAGTATGGAAGCATACTATAGAAAAAATAAGCTTTAATAAAAATGGATGAGATGAAACCAGTTACATATTTGCATCACATCTGCAGCTTTTCAAACCCTATATTAAGGGTTTGAATCATTTTCTTCTCTCCTCAAATTCAAGCATCCATTTGTAACATGCTCTAGTTGTTATTTGTTTTCGTTTTGTTATTTGTTTTTGTTTTTAATAGAGAGATTATATTTGAGGAGAGTCAGAACTATTAAAATGCAGTGACTATATTGCAGAAGAAAAATTTGTGTTGTCTATGACAACACAGTAACTGTATATTTTAATAACCTAATACACAATCAGTAAGGACTTACTTCCACTGTTCAGTTCTTCAGGAAGAACAAGAATTATTAATTTCTCTATTGCACACTTGTGAAAGAAGTTTACAAAAAAGTATGCAACCTGCAAACTCTTAAGAAAGCATCCATTCAGAAAATTACATGTATATCAAGAGCAGTATTACACATACTAGCCTAAACAGTGAAGATTACCATAAAATCAAAAGAAGACTAATTTTTTCAAATTAAAGTTACAAATTTAAGACATAAAAACTGGATAATAGAGAGTCTGAGAGGGAAGGTTCCAAAATGAGATAGTGAGATAGTCCTTAGTTTGGATAATGATTTCACCAATATTTCTTATGTGAACATGCACACAAGTATTAAATATAAATACTTAAATTTAAACTCAAGCCTAAAATTATATGCTTAAAGAGGAGGTTACTGTATTTTGCCTCATCAATTTATTTTTTCTTGAGACTAAGTTTTGCTATTTTTGCCCCTGGAACCACAGGCTCTCATTGCCCGGAATACCACAAATTCAAGCAATCCCCAGCCTCAGCTTCCCAGGTAGCTAGGATTACAGGTGCATACCACCATGCCCAGCTATTTTTTGGGGTACCAGGTCTCACTTCATGCCCCCAGCGGGACTCAAACCGTGATCCCAGGCCCTAGCCGCAGCTTCCTAGGCTGCCGCTTACAGACATGTGCCACCGTGCCCAGCCTACCTCATCAAATTTTTATGAGGAATAAATGAAATACATAAAAAAATTATCTCTTATAGAACCTAACACATAGTAGTACTTAGTACTTATTAAGTACTACTATATTACTGCTTAATTCTGGATCCTAAAAATATTTATTGCACCTACTGAATTTCAAAGTCTGTGTGTGTACTGGGGCGATAAGAGTTTAAATTTCCTTGCTCTAGTGTTCTCAAAATCTAGTAGAGAGAAAAGAATAAACCAATGGTGGCATAGTATAAGAAGTGCAATGACAGACTTCACCAATGACTTCACCATGGTTCTAGGGGTCAAAGCAGATACCACAGATAAGACAGAATTGAGCTTTTAATTTACTTTTCAATACTTTATTATATAGATAATTATTTCACATCTTTGTAATAGAATTGAGTTTTGAGATGACTTTATAGTTGGAAGATTTTCCAACTGATGCAGACTTCTAGAAATGTTTCTATTGCTTTACCAGCTATGCTAGATTCTCCATGGAGTAGATTTCTGGGAATAAGTTACGTGCTTCTACAATGTGCTGTAATTTCTTTCAGCTGTTGAATAACAGTCTCTAGCACTTTTATTGATTATCATTAAAGAAGAGTAGACACTTTGCAGTGGTGTTGAGAGATTTTATGGGCCTCTCAGGAGGGACTACATTATTCCAGATGATAGAGTGGTTTAACTGTGGTCTCTGGAATCAGATTCGTCCTTTGAGTTCAGAGTATTCCAAGAGTGCTGGTTTTCTATGTTAAAATTACTCAGTTTCTCTATGCCTCAGTTTCTTCCCTTATATAATGGGAATATTGCTTATTGTATGAAATTTTGTGAATCTAAAGGAAATAATATAGTTGTTCTATATAAGGCATTTGATAGATGTTAAGTGAAACATGTTGTACTAGGTTAAAGAGCTAGCACAACCTGTTGTACTGGGTTAAAGGGCTAAAAACTATTCTTATTTCAGAAACATCATTAATTTTTATGTGGCTTATTAGGACTATGATCTACTGGTTAGAATAAAAGGGAAATACATCTCTTGATGAAAAGGGACAGTCTAAAGATGCTGAATAGAACGTCTCTATTTGTAATTTATTTCTTTTCAGTTTCCCTGAATGGTGAAGGGTGAAGGATTCTCTAAGTGTCAAATTAGATAAGAGTTGGTTTCCATTTACATTGTTCTGATAGCTCTATTCTCTGTGTACTTGTTCATAATGTTCTCATTTAATGTGCAAATATGTTTTAGTGCTGACATAGGGTACTCCTGGTTTTATGACCAAATCTGTTGCCATGCTGCACATAGTTTTATTTTCATAGTTTGGTAAGAATCCATTGCTTTATCCTTTCAATAAGACAGCCCTTTTCTAAATACCAATGGCAATGAAGAAATAAAGAAGCAGGGACTTGGAAAGGGAGATAAGTCATCCCTAAATATATTAACAATAAACTCTGGAAAAAGGAAGCGATGACAGTGTCATCCATACTAAGATAAACATGCTGATTAATTAAAATCTCTCTCACCATGCCTAACTGCAGGTTCTCCAGTGTTAGTTTCATCAGCAGCAAAGCTGTGTTGTTAGTCTCTGATAGAGATTATTTTTCAAAATGTGCATTGTAGCTAAAAAGGCAGCTGCAGAACCACCAAGTATACCACAACACGTGAAGTGTGATAGACAGTTATAAAAAGAACTCCCAGGATGATAAATACAATATTGCTCACTTCTAGATGTCCTCTACTTCCTACGTGACTCTTCAAATTCTGCCCCCTTTGTATTTCTGCTTGAGAGAATCTTTGCCTTGATTTACAACAGTCACTGTCTACTTAGCTTTTCCACGCACCCGTGCACTGCTATATGTAGCTTCCTATGGTGCTCTTCTGAAATTTATATAAGTAGAATCATGCAAAATGTCTTATGTCTAATTCCACTATAGTCAATAATATTTGTGAACGATTCTACAATATAATACGTTTTGTTTATTATTATTTCTATAAAGGGAGGGTCCTCAGCTAAACCCCAGAATGGATCGAAGTGGTGGGACTCACACCGCTGCCACAGAGACGATGAGCCTCAGCTGCCCCGGGTCGGTGCTCCCGAGCTCCCCGACCACCGTGCCACCCCCGCCCCCCATGGAGAAGACAGAGCTGATCCAGAAGGCCAAGCAGGCCGAGCACTATGACGGCATGGCCATCTGCATGAAGGCCGTGACGTAGCAGGGTGCTGAGCTGTCCAATGAGGAGTACAACCTGCTGTCAGTGGCCTACAAGAACATGGTGGGCGGCCGCCCGTCTGCCTGGCGGGTCATCTCCAGCTTCGAGCAGAAGACCTATACCTCCGACAAGAAGTTGCCGCTGATTAAGGACTATCGGGAGAAAGTGGAGTTGGAGCTGAGGTCCATCTGCACTACCGTCCTGGAATTGCTAGATAAGTATTTAATAGCCAGCGCAACTAACCCAGAGAATAAGGTCTTCTATCTGAAAATGAAGGGAGATTACTTTCCGTACCTTGCCGAAGTTGCACGTAGTGACGATCAAAAACAAATGATAGATAATTCCCGGGGAGTTTACCAAGAAGCTTTCAATATAAGCAAGAAACAAATGCATCCCACACATGCCATCTGCCTGGGCCTGGCTCTTACCTTTTCTGTATTCTACTATGAGATCCTCAATAACCCAGAACTTGCCTACACACTGGCCAAAACGGCATTTGATGAGGCCATTGCAGAGCTCGACTCGCTGAACAAGGATTCCTACAAAGACAGCACTTAGAGACATCATGCTGCTGTTTAGAGACAACCTCACACTATGGACATCAGAGAGTGCAGAGAAGAGTGCGATGCCACGGAAAGGGCGGAAAACTAAGTGCGCACAGGTGTCAGCCTTCTTCCCCTCAAGAAAAAATATTACTCATCAATTAAAAATGACAAATTTGATGAATATATGGAAACCTGGATGTACCTAGAAGAAATCATTCTAGCAGAAACGAGCCAGATAGAAAGGGACAGAAACCAAATGGTTTCACTAATATATGGTCAACCAAATGAAACTGCACAAAGGGAGAATGGGGACCAGCTGGAGCAGGTGGGAAGGGGAGGTGGTGGGTGACCCCCAGGGACTGAAATGATGTGAAATATATATAAATAAATAAATTTAAAAAAGAAAAAGAAAAAAAGAAAAACCTTTTTACACATGTGCATTCCTTTCTCATTTGGATTTCCTAATGCAAAGAAGCCCGTTCATATGTATGGAATCAGCTGTTCATTGTCTCTTCACACTGCAGCTTTGGGAAAACTCCATTCCTTGATTCATCTTTGTCCTGGCCTTCCTGGTGTGCAGTTACTGCTGTAGAAAAGTGTTACTCGCTCCATTTCCTACAAACCTAAGTAACTCCACACCCTCATGTAGAGAATGACAGCCCCTGGTGTTGAGGTAATCGGAACCAGTTCTGCGAGTGACTGTGTTTTGTATTACTGTGAAGACATGACAATACAATCAATTATGTTAACGAGTGTCCATAGTACTTCATTTCTACATTCCCCCCTTGCTCTTCTTCAGGTTTCCATTCTATCCACAACTTCTCCATGTTCTCAATGCTCCTTTCTGGTAGGAATCCAAAAGTATTAGATCGATGAGAGAGCGTTGCCACTTCTGGGCTAGGTCACCATTTGGAATGCCTCCAGTGTCTGTGTGACAGAGGCCTCGCGTGTTGTGACAACAGGGAATTTCCTACTCCACTCTTCATTTGCTGCTGTTTAAGTTGACAACTTCCCCTCCCCAAAAAAATTCACTTACATCTCCAAAAAAAAAATTCTATAAAATATTTCAGTATCTACAAACATTCCAATGATTACTTATGTAACTACTATCTTTGGACATTCAGATTATTTTTAGTATGGGATAATTAAGGGCAGTGATGCTGCAGACATTCTTTATATAAAATGTATTTTATTCCACAAAAGCAGGAGATTTTATGATTTTTATTCCTAGGTTTGAAATTGTAGGGTAATATATGAACATCTTCACCTTTACAAGTTGGTTCTAAACTATCTTGAGAGTGGTTGTTATCAGCAGACAGATTGCGGGGCACCTTGAGACCCTCAAACTTGCACACTCTAAAGGAGCACAAATACAAAGCATACTCAGTGTAAATGGATTTTGATAGAATTAATGTGCATGGAGAGAAAAGAAGATAGAATATTCCAAATAAAGCACCCCAAATTATTGCAGCTGGGCACGGTGGTTCATGCCTGTAAGCTTCAGCCTATGAAGCAGCTAGGGCTAGGGATCATGGTTGGAGTCCCGCTTAGGGCAACACAGCCAGACCTAGTCCCAAAAATAGCTGTGCATGGTGGCGCGCGCCTGTAATCCCAGCTACCTGGGAAGCTGAGACTGGACATTGCTTGAGTCTGTGGTACCCTGGGCAATGTGAGCCTACGGTTCCACAGGCAAAAATTGTGAGACCTAGTCTCAGGGAAAAAAAAAAACAAAACACCAAAAACAAAAAACCCAAGTTATTCACTCCCTCATGGGTAAATGCCCAGTGAAACAGACCGAAGCGGGGCCCCTGAGGTTCAAAATTGTGCAACAAATCCAAGATACCTTCTGGTAGGGAACCACAGAAAAGGGATAAAATGAACAGAGCACTTCTGGCATGAAAGGAGCAAAATTAAAACACAAATCAAGATAAAGACTGCTATTGTCAGACTTCCTAAGTGTCTGTCACCCACATATATCTTCCATGTGTCTCTATAAGTCAGTGCTCATGTCCCTTCCCTATTCCCCAAGTTCCCAGTTCAAATCCAAAGCTGAGAAGCAAGTGTGCTTTCTGTCACATGCCTTTCTCCTCCTTGTGTCTCCTCCAACTGTTCTCCTTCTGAGCCTTCCTTGTTAAATAGCTTCACCTGGTCACTCAGCTCTATCCCACCCTCCTCCCCGACCCACTCACCCCATTAGATGGGAGAGGGGACATGGAAACTCCTCTTGTATGAAGAAGCCATTTTCAAAACAGTGCTGTAGGGAAGCTATAGTGGATCAAAGGACAATGCCCAGTAGAGGACAGGTCACTATTTATGGGCTCTCAAATTTGCAAGACCACTCAAGCTCAAGGAATAACAACAATGGGACTTAAACAGGGGAAACAAAGAGCTCCTTGGGCCACAATTGGCCAGCTGTCTTACCCAGTGAACACTACTGTATACAGAAGTCTCAAAATAAGGTGGATCATTAAAGATGGTGCTGTCCCAGCCAAAGGGGCTGGAGCACATGGAAAAGGTTAAGCAGAGGGCTGAGATATAGCTCACTGCAGCTGAAAACACTCACTGTTTTGCAACAGCTGAGATGATATCCCCAGGAGGTCGGGAGGGTCTCACAGGAAACTGGGACAAGACAACAACAGAGGCTAAGGAACCAGGAGCAGTTAACAGATCTCAGAGGTCAACTGGACATAGAGTGTTGAATATCTGATACAGTGTTGCATACCACAACCCTGTACAGCTCTTTGTGAGTTGTTGACCTACACCAAATGCCAGCAGCTCTTTAAGACACCAGACCCTGGACCCCAGTGCTCCTTTCCTGTGTTGTCAGTGGCATGGCTGAAGGGCAGTGGGCCCTGGCCTCTGCAAGGTTCTTGAGCTTCTCTGTGAAGCTTTTCAGCTTTTCTTCTCAGCTGTGGATGCTTCTTCTTTGTGAGGAACAGAGATCCTCCTTTCTTCAGAGGCCAAGAATAGAGTCTGAGACTCTCAGGAACAGTCTCTTGGCAACAGTCTGTGAGAGTACCTAGCTGGCTGCTGTTCTGCCTTAAGTTCCCATTCAGGGTCCCCCACCTACAAGTCTGACTCAACTGTTTTCAATCCTATGACTGACTGGAATATTTAGCACCAGTTAGCTCATAGTTTACACCTGATCAGTCCATTCTACCATTCAGGCACCAAGTAAAAGGGAAACTTGGTGCTAGCTCCGAACTGACTTGCCTGACCTCAGGGCAAGGCTCATGGGCTGGTGAGCCTCAAGGAGGCACAGCCAGAGGCAGCCTCAGTGGGGCTGGAGGATCTCTGCACTGGGTATCCCTTCAAAGGGCTGCAGGACTCTGGTTTCACTATTACAGTTGTACCCAGGTGTAATTTTATCACCAGTGTACACAACTCATGCTATGTTTATCTATCTCTGCAAATATTGTATACATTCATGCTATTAAGTAAATGTAACATAAAATCATATTAATGTTAGTGAAAGAATAATTTATGATATATTTATTAAAGGTCAAGTTGATAATCAAAATCCATGTAAGAGGTGTAGATGTAACTAAATCAGGAAGTGATGATATGGTGGCAGGAGAGCTCTGGAGACTACAATGTTGTAAGAAAAAAAATTAAATTAATAAAGTCATTTTCTAAAATGATAACTCTTAATCAGCTGTTTAGTTTTAAAGAAACAAATGGGGAAATATTCAGGGGTGCACATCAGAATAAGCTGTGGAATTTTCAAAATCCATATGTGGTTAGTCAAGGAGATTTGGGGTATATGCTAGACATGTGTATCTTGTTTTTAAAAAATGTGATTCCATTCATTCATGTTGATAATTACTCTAAAATCAAAATGCTGACTTTTCAAGTGCTAGCTCTACTACTCATTAGCTTTATGACTTTGAATATGTTACTTAAGAATTTCATTTCCTCAACTATAAAATGGGAATACTTAAAAGAGTTTCTAAATACAGGTAGGCAGCAAAAATAAGTAAGTTTTTTTTTTCCAGTCCTTTAATCTTAGTTTCCTGATCTGTAAAGTGGAGTTAATAATTTTCTAGTAGAGTCATAGAGATGTAAGACTGTAATAATAATAATATAGTACTTCAAGACTGAAAGTTGATAAGAAAATAAATAGGCTTATCATGGTGATAATTTCACTATGCATACAAATGTTGACTCATTATGTGGTATACCTGAAGCTAAAATAATGTATGTCATGTATAATTCTATTAAAACATGAATGAAAGTTAATTTTTCTCCTGGACTCAAGCTTATGTGATTATTTTCAGATACTGTTTACATTAGTGAATAAATTTGAATGAGCTTAATTTTTTAAAAAAGTTATAGGAAGTACCCAAATACGGAAGTGATATATAACAGCAAAATATTATTTTAGCAAGTTATTTTCATTTAAAAGCTATCAGTTAGGGTTATCAGAAGGGATAGCAAACTTATACAAGGTTGGAATGCAAACTTTTAGGGTCTTGGAATGAGACTTTCAGCAACAAGTAAAAATAGTCTTTTATGCTCCTTCTGAAGCAATGTCCCCTTGTGTGTGTGTGTGTGTGTGTGTGTGTGTGTTCATTTGTCAAATAAGTAGCAGTGACAAACGGAGGCAATATTTCCTTAGTCCTTAATTTCAATAGTTCTTTAATTTCAAGTCACATTGCAGACTCCCGTGCTTACCTGCTTGGCCCATTTGCTGTTCATTTAGTTCACTTGCTTATTTGAACAGAAAATGAAATGAAACATCTTTGTCCAACTAAAGTTAGAAGCAAATCATGATAGTTAAAAATAATGACTAACCTTTCTTCAAAGGTAAAGCAATCAAACAGACAAGAAAAATATAAAACTAATTTTTAACAAAATTGAAGAATAGAGCATGAGGCAGGGGGACATAGGGGACACAAAAGACTGAGAAAATGGTTCCCTGGTGATAAGGTAATGGGGGAACCCTGGGGTAGTTAACAATGTAAAATAAAATAAATAATATAAATTGAAAAAAAAATGACAAGTTACCTACACACAGAGATCTGCAAAGGAACCTCTTCACCCTGAAGAATAAAATTGCTTCCAAAACTGATTGAATAAAAATGTATTTCTGCTTAAGGCAAATGAAAGTGTATGTGGGAATCTTGTACTTATCACTTTCAAATTCGTAGCTTATTCAATAGACCTCCATGATAAAACATCTTCCTTAATTAATCTAAATATATTTCATAGTCTTCCTAACCTCCTGCACTGTCTTAAGTTCCCATAGTTTTATTCAAGGAGGAAATGCTCCATAAATTATTTGAAACTGGGACCAATAAGGTAAAAGGAAGCATGATTCTTGGGGGTGTTAATTAATTTTCCAGCATAGTGAATATTAGCTGGCATTTTATTTGCAGTTACCTTTGATTAATGTTAGTTTCATCCCCAGACTATTTCTCTGTCATTTGCTGTGTTTAAAAATAACTTTTGCTTAGGGTGCATAAATTATGTATAGCATAGGCAAAGATAAAAAGAGCTAAAGAATTCTGGCCTGATTAAGAGTCTCTAATATGCCAGGCATGGTGGCGCATGCCTGTAAACGTCAGCCTAGGAAGCCGCGGCGGGGACCAGAGATAGCGCTTCGAGTCCAGCTCAGCACAATGTAGCGAGACCTAGTGCCCAAAAAAAGAGCTGGGTGTGGTGGCACGCGCCTGTAATCCCAGGTACCTGGGAAGCTGAGGCTGAGGATTGCTTGAGTTGTACCCCGGGCAACATGAGCCTGCGGTTCCATGGACAACAATAACGAGACCTAGTCTCAAAAACAAAAAGAGTCTCTAATGCTTCCTGACTTGTAGTAGTGGGACTTAATATCAATAACTCAACTTTCAAGACTTGGTTTGAGTGTATTCAGGAAGTTTCTTTCAGTTTTGTCTGAGCTAACTACTTCCCAGAAAACTGTGAACACACATTTTGGGTATTTCACCATCTGCTCTATGTTAGAAGATGATACGCTTTTGTATATATCTTTGATTAACTTAACGTCTGGACAGACTTTTTCGACAGGATTTCTACAAATGGGGAACCATTTGATTCACCCATCAAATGTTAGTTGAATGGAACTGAACTAATGCCACCTTTTGTTGAGACTCATGCTATCACTACTCAGATGAAATGATTGTGGGAAAACCATCTGCTAAACTAAAGACTGGGTAAGAATTCTTAATTTTACAGTCTGCTGTTTCTCCCTTACCTGCCCCCCTACCCCCCACCTTCCCCAAGAATATGTATTAAACTGTTCAGAAACCAAACGAAGTTGACGGGGAAAGGAGCATTTTGTCTAAACTAGTAGGAAGTTTCATGAAGAAATAAAATAATTTTCTTAGATATATTTTCAATGTCAAGATGACTTGGAAACCAGGAGTCCTTGAAATATTTTCAAAGGACCAAGTTTGTGTTTTCCTGAAAAGGAAAAGGTTTTATTTAGTAAGATATACATACATACATACATACATACATACATGCATGCATGCATGCATGCATGCACACATACATGTATATATATATATATCTCCAAGGGTACAGTTTTCTCTTAGCCTTTTTTTTTTTTTTTTTTTTTTGAGACTAGGTCTCGCTATTTTTGCCTGTGGAACTGCAGGCTCAGGTACCACAGACCTGACCAGTCTGCAGCCTCAGCTTTCCAGGTAGCTGGGATTACAGGCAAGCACCACCACGCCCAGCTCTTTTTTTTTTTTTTTGGAACTAGGTCTCGTTTTGCGCCCCCAGCGGGACTCAAACCGCGATAGGTCTAGACCGTTTTGCGCCCCCAGCGGGACTCAAACCGCGATCCCTGACCTTGGTTGCAGCTTCTTAGGCTGCTGCTTACAAGCATGCACCACCATGCTTGGTCCTTTTAGCCTATTTTTATTAGTTGGAAGACTTATTTGAAGATACTCTAGCAATGCTAAGGTTTGCGAGTATTATTATGGTTTTCTAATGATAAGTTAAAATTTCTTTCAAAATGTAATTTTTAGCTTTAATATGTCATTTAATTATATTCTGGTACAATTTTTCTTTAAAGAACTACTTAAGTGAAAAAAAATAATTCTTTGAAAAACTAGATTTTTTAAAAAAATTATCTTTCATTATTTAGCATTAAATACAGACTTATCTTGGGATTGATAAAAAGTACACTAGCTGTATGATTGTGCTCTAGTCAAAACCCTTGTAATTTCAGAAGTTCTTTTTTCTACTAGTGGGGAATACAATAACATAGTGTTTAAGCACATGTGCTTTGGAGTCACCCAGTTGTAGGTTAGGATCACTTCCTGCAAATTCTTAGCTATGATACTGAGGAATGCTGCATTATCACACCAAGGCAGTTTATTTCATCGGCAAAATAATAAACCTAATTTTTAGTTTGTTTTGAGGTAAGTATGTTATTGGTAACTATGTGATATAATTTTTACCACAAGTCATCAGATAACCAAGAACATCTTTGTTCACATCTGTTTAATCGTATGTTTTCCAACCTCAAGTCTTTTATAGGATAGATAGATCACTGTCTTCCTTTTAATACTTGCTGCCTATTTTTTCTATCCCCAGGACTTCATTATAATAATTTCCTGGCTTCTGATACTATCCTTAGTAGAATCTGCAATGCTTCTTAATTTCACCTTTCTCTCCCTTCCTCAATTCCAATTATACTCAAATACATGGATGTGTTCCCTATTGCAAGATGTACATTAAAAATATTGTCCATTTGCAAAACTAGATTGATTCCCCTATCAACTTTCCAGATCCTCCATAGTTTACCTCAGTCTTAGCCTCTGCTCCAGATTAACATTTTTACTCTCAGCCAAGTTTCAGCTTCTGCATCTTCCCTCAGTCTGTGCTTTTGTATGACAAAGCCTTCTTTTATTTTACGCTCTAATTTTTGCTATATTGTGTTCTTATTTTTCAGAAAACTGACTCCTTAAGATTTATAATAGGTAAGACATTTTATCTATAAATAATCCTTGACTAAATATCCTTCTCTACTAACTGATTTTTGGATTTCCTTAAAAAGAATCAAATAATTTTGGAACTGATGTTTATCTTAGATACAATCTAGTCTAACTCATTTTGTAATGATGTGAGGACCAGAGATATTAGTGCATAACAAGCATTGCTTGTCTTTCCTATCCAATTAAAACCACTCCTTGAAAGCAAAGGTTACATTTTACACATGCCCATGTGTCTAAAATTCTAAGTATAGTTTGGTACTGAGAAAATAGCTTAATGCTATTGAGGATTTTTATATAATTTTAGTGTCTAATTATCAAACATTGTGTCTATAATAGGTGGTTCTTGCTGCCAGTGTTTAACACTCATACCAGAGGGGGAGATGGAACTTTTGCCTGGATCATATTTCTGAGGTTGGTCCCTCGCACATAGGTATTCCCCTGTATCAAATTCCATGTATTTTGACACCCTCCCCATGCACTAATTTTGAATCCCATCCCCCTTAATGTCATCAATTAATTCATTTGTAATATCATGAGATAAAGGAGAATAAAAGTTTCAGGTACATATTGTAATGAAACATTTCCAATAGACAGTTCGAATTAACAGATCTCTTTCTTCTATATCACTCAGGAGAATAAGATGCAAAGTCTGACACCAAGACAAAACTGTATATCTCTGATATTGTCTCTAGGGGACATTTAGTGCATATCCAGTGAATGTATATGAACATTAGTGCAGCAGTTTTCACTAGGAGAATTTGAAGCATGGCAGAGTTTTCTCATTAAAAGCACATAGTAATTTGAATAGTTTCTTTCTAACCAAATTTCAGAATGTTTGGAAAATGAGAGCAGTAATCAGATAGACTAGAACAAAAGTTTTAGATTCAAACATGCAATTAAACTCCTGCTTTAATGTTATGGATTCAAGTAAGTTTGGAATGCTGTTTAAACTGAGTGAGTTTAATCTGAGTTTGAGTCTGGATTTTTTTATCTGTGAAATGATGATAAAAGAGTCTTCTTTGCAGATGTTTTGTGGGACTCAAATGAGATAACATGAAATTTTCTGGCACATAGTAAGTACTCAAATCTGATATTCTGTATCTTCCCTTTCCCCCCCCTTTAGATAATCATGGTGAAAGTGAAATTTTTTGTTGATGATAATTTAATGCTTCTTAATGTCAGTTTTCTTCTTAGGGACTTACATATTTTAATTAAATTAAGAAAGGAAACCTACAGAATGAGAGACATATTTGCAAAATGTGTACGGGGCTAGGGACTAGCATTCAGAACATATATAGATATCTTATAACTGAAAAATAAAAATAGAAATAACCCAATTTTAAAAACTGACAAAGAACTTGAATAGACATTTCTCTAAAGATACACCAATGTCCACTAAACACACAAAATAATGCTCAACAATAATAGTCATTAGGAAACTGAAAGTTGATACCATAATGGATTACCATTTTACAAACTCCATGATGAGCATAATTTAAATGATAGAAAGAGCTGAGAGACTGAAAACATATGTAACTGGTGAAATGCAAAGTGTGTTTTGCTTTGTAAAACAGTCTGGTAGTTCTTCAGAAAGTTAAACAACAGATTAGTGGATGACCTACCAATTCTACTCTTAGGTATATATCCAAAAGTAATAGAAACACTGGTGGATGCAAAAAACGTATATGAATACTTACAGTGATAGGGGTCACCTACCCTCTGGTACAGTTTTAGGATTACAAATTTTAAGGCGGACATACTAAAATGTGAAAATGGCTTTGATAAGAATTTCCTTTCAGAAAGATACAAGGGCGAGGAAGAAGTAAAACAGGTTTTCCCCCCCCCCCTTTGTAATGTGATAACTCAGAAGAGCATTCCCAGAAAGGGGGGGGGGGTGGAGGGGGGGGGGTGGGGAGAAAAGGAATATGTAAGGAGAGCTATGATAAAGATAGAGATTCAGCCATTTTGGAAGGAAAGATGGAGGCGATGAGGGGCTTCAGGCCCGGGCTTTTGCCTGGTCTGGTAACATAGCTTTCAATAAGCATAAGCTGAATGCGGTTCCTGAAAGCTAAAGAGGTTGTAGATTTGAACTCTGTGTTGGAGTTTGTCTTGTGTGTTTTTGGAAGAGGCCATTTAAGTCAGGCCTGAGAAGAAAATGAACTTTGCTGGTTCTGGTACTATAGTTTCTACTACATAGAGGAGTCAAGGTGAAAACAGCATTACACTTTCGACTGCCTGCCTGAAGGAGCTGGAACATGCCAAAGGAAGATGTCTACTCTTGGAACATGTGTAAATGAACTCTGAATGACTGAACAAGTGGTAAGATTAACAGAGCTAAAGAACTGAGGGTTTTGGACAATCTGGGGAAAGAACTTTGGACAATGTTGAGAAAGGTTTTGGACAATGTTGGAATAATAGGAGTTTTTCTTATATGTTTCTTTCAGTAGTAAATAGGAATTCACTTTGTTTTATAATAAATTAGTCTGCACTCTAAGCATCTTGTTCTGGCTTGGAATTTTAGTGAGAGGGATGGGAATGGGAGAAAAGCCCACAAGTTTGAATGTCTTTAGACTGCAAGAGTTACAAGAGTTACATTTGAGGCCGAATAGCCCTGAGTTCAAAATGCAAGTCTAGTGTTTTTTTTTTTTTTCCTTCCTGCAGTCAGGTTGGAATAGAGCTAACTAAGTGAAGCTGGTAGCTTGCATTTACATAACAAAAGTAGGCAGTCTGAAAATGCAAGTTACTAAAGCCTGGAACCTGCATTTAGGAAGAAGCCAGAATGAGGGTTTTGCAGTTACTGGTAATAGTTAAAAAGTCTCTCCACCTGATTTCAGTAGCACTATTATTCATAATAGCTATAATAACCAAAAAAAAAAAAAAAAAAAAAAAAAAAAAAAAAAAAAAAAAAAAAAAAAAAAAAAAAAAAAAAAAAAAAAAAAAAAAAAGGGAGACAGCTTAAATGTCCATCAAACTATGAATGAATGATAAGCAAGTTGTGATTTATAACTATGTTAAAATATTTGCATTAAAAAAAGTATTGGTACACATTACAGTGTTGATGAAATTTGAGTGCATTAAGCTAGGTGAAAGAAAAAGCACAAAAACACATATGGGAATATTCCATTTTGTGAAATGCCACTAACTGGCAATTTTAGTAACAGAAATTCAACTAGTGACTACGATAAGAAGGGAGAAAACAGGAATGAGAAATGACTACTAATATGTATTAGATTTTTTTTGTTTGTTTGTTTGCTTGTTTATTTGAGACTAGATCTCGCTATTTTTGCCTGTGGAACCACAGGCTCTCGTTGCCCGGGGTACCACAGACTCAAGCAATCCCCAACCTCAGCTTCCCAGGTAGCTGAGATTACAGGCACACGCCACCACGCCCAGCTATTTTTTTTGGAACTAGGTCTCACTATGGGCCCCAGGCGGGACTCGAACCACAATCCCTAGCCCCTGCCGCTTCATAGGCTGAAGCTTACAGGCACGAGCCACCGTGCCCGGCCAAGATTTCTTAAACAACAACAACAACAACAAATTTGTCTTGCTTTTTTTTAACCTAGGATGGACACTTCTTTCGTGTGTACTTTCATCTCTGCTTCCTTAAGTAGAGATGATGTTTTTCCAGTTTTGTTTTTACACTGTCAATGGAAAAGCAAAACATGCATAAACTGTTACTCTATATTGCTTTTTGTATATAAAATTGTTAACTTTTTTAGGTATTCAAATAGACCAGTACACATTTTTTATGATGTTGCTTATTATCATGACTAAATAATCCTTCCTCACTCCAAAATTACATAAGTATATGTCTATGTTCTCTTCTGCACTAGTGATGTCTTTTCTTAAAAACTTGCATTTTTTAGAAAATGTAGTCAGGGTCTACATTGACACATTATTACTATCCAAAGTCCACAGTTTACCTTAAAATTCACTTTTACCATCCTGCAGTCTTTGAATTTAGACAAATATATAATGAATGGATATCACATATTACAACAATACAGTATACAGAGAAATTTTGCTCTCTAAAAATTCTCTGTGCTCTATCCTACCCTTTTCCCCATTAACCTTTGGAAACCAGATTTATTCGCTGTGCAAGTTTGCCTTTTCCAGAATACCGTACAATCGTAAATAAAAAGTAGGTAATCTCAGATTAGCTGTGTGCAACTACCCATTTCAAGTTACTCTATGCCTTCATAGCCTAATAGTTTGTTTTTTATTGTACTATTGTTAATGAGGTAGCACTGGCTTACCACACTGTATAAGTTAAAGATATAAATTCATAACTCTTAGAAATAAGTTATCACAACACACCCACCACCCTGGCACCAGTAAATCCTCCACCAGTGTTCATTGCCCCAGTCTCATTTGCTTCCTCCCCCAACTTCCCCTGCTGTAACCTCAGTTATACACTTAGATTTCTTGACTTTATTTTGGTTTAGTTATGTCTGTTCCCTTGTTTTGTTTACCTATAAGAAACATTAAGAGTAAAACCATCTGGTATTTGTCTATTTCCAATTTATTTCATTTAGCATAATCCCCTCTAGTTTCATCCATGTTGTCACAAATGGCATCATATTTTTAAATATGCATATATAGCCAAGTATTATTTCCTTGTGAGTGTGTATACATATTTACACATCTCCTTGATCCACTCATCTGACATGGGGCCCTTCGGTTGTTTACATAAGTTATTATTTGTAGTGGTAAATAATATTGCATTGTCTGGGTTACCACAGTTTATTTACACATTTACCTCTTTATGAATATTTAGGTTGATTCCAAATTCTGGCATTTGAAAACAAAATTACTATAAACATTTCTGTCATTTTTGTGTGTGTGTGTGAACATAATTTTTCAATTATTTTGGGCAATACTAAAGAGCATAATTGCTGTTCTTTAGGATGTGTTTAGTTGTGTAAGAAATCATCAAACTGTTTTTCCAAAGTGAGTGCACCCTTTTGCATCCCCACCAGCAGTTAAAAAGATTTCTTGAACACTTATTTTTTTCAAAATTAGTGTACATCTGGTTTTGATCCTGGATTTACTATTAGTCCAGCACCACGCTTGACTAATAGAAAAGAATGACACTCACTTCATTTTTTTAAAAGTAAAACTAAGGACTAGCAACCTACACAATTAATTGAGAATCTTAAAAATAGTAATCTCAGCAAATATGCTCACAAAGAGCACCTATGAATTAAGATTGTTCTCAAGTAGCAGTTTACTCCCATACATCTAGAGACATAATGCCCCACTAGTTGTCCAATCAGAAAATTTACATAGATGGAGCTGAAGGGGATTATGCTAAGCAAAATAAACCAGAAGAAAGACAACTATTGGATGGTGTCATTGCTATGCGGAATATAGAGAAACAGAATAAAGGGTTATATAAAACCAACCAAACAAACAAAAATCCAACCAACCAAATTTAGAAAATTGACTGTAGAACTGAGGATAGACATGGGTGGGGAGGGTGGAGAACTAAGGGGAGCAGGACCCAATGGAATATGGTGGTGAACTTTGGATACTTACTGTGGTATGATAACATACATCTGAGAAGTGAATCTCTGAATTATAGGATAAAAGATACCAGATTTTGATAGAAGATACTTTTCAATATACAGTAAGTATAAGTTGATTTTAGAATGATTTTCTCTATTAACTAAAGATCACTTTTAGTTATAACTTGAATTCATACGAACACTGAGTGTAAAACGTTTAATATTTGTTTGACTTACAAGACTAATCATGTACGTTTTTAAAATCTAAAATGCCATTGTTGCTTAATTTAGGAGGGAAAATAGTATAACAAAAGAGAAAACACATCCTTGGTAAAAATGAACTTTGGAGGATGGCAAGCAAAGTTCAGAATAAGTTATAAATGAAAATAAACAAATTTGACCATTATATCTTCATCCATATAAGAAGGTTTCTGGAAAAAATTCTGGCACTGTGCTAAATACACTGGAGACAGTCACATGATAAAATGCCCACCTTCAAGAAGCTTTTAAAAGCGATGGAGGAAGACTGGCTCAGGAATGGTTATATCAGGATGCTGTGGGAACACCATGGAAGGGTTGCCATGGTACCAAAAACAAACAAACATACAAATAAAAATGAGTAGAAACACAGAAGAGAAGCCTCAGAAAAAGTAAAAATGATTTTAATGAAGAAAATGTATGCCCTTTTAAAATCAGACACTTACTACTTTGAATGCTTGTATAATACATCAAAGACATGTCTTGTTCTTTAAGTATCTTTTCTGAGGCTCAATCATGATTACAGGATACATGAAACAGTATCTTAACACAACACAACTACACAGTCCTCTATATAATGCACATTGATAAGACTCCACAAGGCACACTGTTTATACAAGTTAACATAGGTTATGTGAAGCTTTCTCAATCATCAGGTTGTATTCCTGCTAGCCAGGGGGAACATTCTTTAACATTCTACTTTTGTGTCCTTCTTTCAAAGATGGACATTGAACATTAAAAATGAGTTACTATGTAAGCACTGATGTATGGAAAATACATTTTGTGTTTTTACATATTGTAAGCTGGAATTGCCTTTTGAATTACACATATTATGCTAGGAAGCTTGTCAAATACTGAACACTCTCTTAAGAATGGAAAAGCTCCTGACCATCAACTCAAATGGATATAACAACTCTCCGCAGCAATATAGTTTACTTATTACAATTATACCTCTGAAATCCTTTGGTTGTCAGGTACAGAAATGGTTTGGAAGTTAGGGAACTGCTTTCCCACCTAATTCTTGTAGGTAGCACAATTCCCCATGATATTTTTAATTCATTTTTATCTTAAGTGATAATCAATTAGGAGTAAATTAAATCTCTTTAAAATGTTTGTAAAAATGCAAATCACTCCTGAATGACTTTGGACAAGTAGATTTCACACAGAGACTCTTAACTCCACATCCTCAATGCTGCTGTGACCAGTGACAGACTGAAATGATGCCTATCATCACATCACGATGATCCAATCTTCTGGCAGTCTAGCCAACCAGGGTGGACTAATTTAGCGACAGTCTCAGGCAGTGTTTCTAAATTAGTAATAATAATTTAAAGAAAGTTCATTCCAATAAATACAATATAAAAGTCTTTATATTATATGCATACGTTTACAAAAGCACTCCAAGGATATCTGGCACATCCTTGTATATTTTGGTACATGCCCATACATTTTGTTCCAAATGTAATTAGGACAGCTACTACAAAAGCAGTAAAAAGCAAAACAAGAAAATCTTGGTGTCTTTCAAATGATTTCAACCTCATTCCTTAGGAAACAGGTCATGAAAATATGTTGCAGGTCATGCTTGCCTTTAAGTAAACATCATCTGGGACCACATGCTTCCAGCAGTTTCAAATTTTCTCAATATCATCGTTGTTGATTTTTTTAAATGCGACTGGGCTTGCCTGCTTCAAAGAAGTCTTAGAAATGTCTGTGTGCATGGTGGACATAGCTATGGTCTCGTAGTCATCATCCCGAGACCGGAAATCACAAAAGTTAAAGAAGAACTGCAAGTCTCTCTGAAAGTTTTTGTTAAGGAATCCATAAAAGATAGGGTTGACACAGGTGGAGATCATTGCTGTGAGGTGACAGAGCAAGAACAACAGATTATGGTTGCACGTAGCAATGATCTGATGGTTCCAGTCAAATACGGTGTTAAAGATGGTAAGAGGCAGCCAGCAGACAGCAAACGCCACCACAATGGACAGCAGCATGATGTTGATTCTCTTGGTCTCACTGGACCTGTACTTATTATCTCTCATCTTGTCCATCATGTTATTTCTTCTCTTCAGGCGTATGTATATCTATAAAGGAGAAAGCATTAGTTCAAAGGGAATCATTCATTTAATGAGGAATTCTGTAAATAGAAGGTAAAAATGGGGTGGGGGATTTTTTTCTTACCTTGAAATAGCAAATAAATATAAAGCAGAGTGGGCCAAAATACTGCAGCACCAGGAGGAGAGTCGTATAAGACAACCTGTGAGAGTCTGACGGAAACTTATCAAAACAGACATATTTGTCCTTGAAGGCCTCGAGGGTTACATTGTGGAATGGCTCATCAGTCAATATTTGATAGATCAGGAAGGGTAGAGAAGAAGCCACAGCAAGGACCCAAATGACAGCAATGCCTATATAGGCGTGTCTATTACTTGGTCTCCACCCTCGTGGGTTGATTATCAGTTGATGTCGTTCCACAGCAATGAGAACCAGAGAGAAAATGGACACAGTGATTGAAACACATTGCACAAAAGGATTCAACTTGCACATCGCCTCACCAAAAACCCAGTGGTCCATCAAGGTGTAGACAAATGTGAAGGGGAGACACATGATGGCAACAAGCAGGTCGGAGAAGGAAAGGTTCACAATGAGGATGTTGGTTACATTTCTCATTTCCTTTTGTTTCAGAATGATTACAATCAAGGCCAGGTTTCCAGAGACCCCTAGAATGATCACAGCTCCATAGGCAAGCGCTAAAGTAAATATCATGGCCAAGGGCAGGTGACAGTCATCATTTTCAAAAGCCAAAAATGGGGAATTCTTTTCAGAATAATTATAGTGGGTTGAATGGTTTTCAACCTGGGAAAATAATGTTGAATTCATTTTGATTGAATTGTTAAAGACTACTTTAGCCAAATGGACAGTATGTTTCTTCAAAGCAGGTCAAATATTCGGTTTATTCTTATTCCTCATATTGGAATCCATTTGTTAAAATTATTCTGAATTCTTCATTCCCTTGAAATGAACAATCTGTAAAGAGAAAATGACCAATTGCATTACTAACTTTATTGAGAGCAGTCAAAATGAATTCTGACTCCTAGTACTGTTTAAAAAGAAGACAATGAAGTAAATACACAAAATGTAATTTGGGTAAACATCTTTTCAAAATAGCAGAAAGTATGCAAACATTTTTGGGGAGAAAAATCTCAAAATTTTTCATGGAACTTGCTTATACTTCACAAGTTTCAGCAAAATCACTAATTTATAAATTAGTATGGTGTGTGTAAATCTCACACCTGAAGTTTAATAGAAGCAGTACTAACAGCAAATTCCAAAACTCTGTAAGCTTATGAAGATATAACAGTAAGAACAAGAACAAAAACAGTTTAAAATGTAAAAAAATACACAAAACAAAGCAAGACAAAAAATAACCTAATTCTTCCTTTTTCTACAGATACTTCATGCAGAAGTCAAGTTGCACTGATAATTGTATGACAACCGAACTGCTCTTGAAAACAAGTATTACTTAGCACAAGTATATTCAAAAGTAGATGATCAAAAGAGTGAAACAGCAAGAAACCTTCACATAGGAAGGACTGTTGAAACAGAGGATGATTAGTTCAGGAAAAACTCTGTAGAAATGGTATTGGTGTCTTTTCATATTTTAACTGTTATTGATGGTACAGGGAACTGGGCCTACAATATATGATTTAACTGTATCAGAAGTAGAACCAAGAAAAGTTCATAATACCAAAAAAATTCAAAATAAATTTCCTATCATTTTAAGGAAAAATATTGAATCGAATGAAATGAACTCTTGCCCAACTAGCAAATGGTTCATATTCAGAAGCTTCTAACTATGATATGGAAGGCTCTGGAGAATTTCTGCTTATGTAGCAGAATTAAATGAATAACACTGAAGCATTTTAAAAAGATTAACATGTCAGAAGTTTTCAAAGCATTACAAGATTTTACCCATGTAAATGTTCTCCATCCCCTTTAGACTATATGCAGATACAAGGCAGGGTTCTAAATTTAAGTTACAATTTTCACTTGTAACAGCATTTTGTGATATAAATACTCATTTCTTACAAAGGCCAAGCATAATATCATAGCGATTAAAAGCTCCTTTAAAAAAAATTGTCATTATGCTAGATTACTAAATAAACACACAACTAGATGGAATTTCTTATGTTAATCAACAGTCCATTATGCCTGTGCTAAGAAAGAGAATTACCTTTCCTTTCTTTTTTATGAGGACAATAAAGAGAATCATGCAAATTTACTTCCACTGAAAAGGAGATAAGAAATTTAATGAACAAAAAATTGTATTTGCCTTTTTAACTGTTACTTCTAATGAACCTTTCCTTGAGTGTGTTTTTGCTTACTAGGATATGGGATCTTTTTTACTGTAAAATCATAAAACTGAAAAACAAAAACAAAGGTTGCTAACATAATTAAGAATTAAAGTATAGGAATGGTGGTAGGGTAATTTCAAATGCAAACATTATTAGAAATATTGGCACATTAACAGTATGTTAATAAAATATACAACAACCTGTGGTAACTCCTACACTTACGTGGTAATCATTTTTTCTCTCAATACCAAAGGCAGAGAGAATGATCCGTTTCTTAGTGTCAGAGACTAAACCATGAAGAAACAGGTAAGAAACCAAAAATGCCTTGGAAAGTTCTCACTTTAAAATTTGAGAAAAATTTCCATCTTATTTCAGTGAACATTCAGGGTACAATCAAGATTATTAACACAACTTATCAATTGATTGTTTCTTCATTAAAGTAAACCTAATGTATCAGGAAAGTGCATTATCTTTATCCCATGATTCCTATCCCTCCACAGAGAAGGTACAGATGTCCCAGTATAAAAATTTGTATATCCATGTGTATGGATGCCATGGACATGTGTGTGGTAGGGAATGAGTCCATTCGGCAGTCTGCTCCTGCTGGTCCTCTAATACTGCCGCCCTCTGTTTTATACTCCCTGTTGGAAGTATAAATGCCCTGCTCCAGGTAGGTCAGTCTCTTCATAGTCCAACAAGTGCACCAGGCCCTTCTTAGTTTCTACATCTGTTTCCCGCGCCCTCCATTCCTCTTCCTGGGTATTCTGTCTCATCATCAGTTCAAAAAGTTAAATTCCTCCATCTTTCAAATTATCATGTATTGGTTCGTCTTAGTTATAATATAGCTTCCCCAGGTAGGCAGTATGTATACAGAGCTTCAGAGTGGTTTGTGAATGGATATTAGATCTGGAATTTAAAAAATGTCCTGACAGCAATGATGCACAGTTGCAATAGTAGGTTCTTGTGGGAGCTTATGCTAATAACCCGTGAGAACTTTTATCCAGGGTCGCTAGAAATGAAAATTAATGCTAATTAATTACAACAGCTATTTTATTGCACCAGGTAGCTGAGAAACAGCAATGTACTTTCTGTAAAAGAAAAACAAAACAAAACAGGAATTGTTTATAGAAGAAAATCCATTCATCCAGCAAATGTTTACTGAACACTTATTTTGTTATCAGGCATGGTTTTTTAGTGGATAAAGAGGTGACTGCAGCATTGAGTTTCTTGTGGGTTAAAAAGGCAAGAAAAATAAAGGTATGGTGTACGAGATGATAGTGATATGAAAAAAAGATAAACCATGGAAAGGGAACTGGAATTATTGGTAGTTGCAGTTTATTGCTGGGTGTTAGGAAGACTTCTTACTGTCTGTGAAGATGCTATCTGAGTGAAGACCTGGACGCAGTAAATACAGAGGAAACCTGAAATAATTAAGGCTTAAGTGGACTTGTTCTGCTAAACAGCAGTGTGAAGTGTAATAAGTAAGTAAGACTGGTAAGAAATTAATTGGAAAGGATACAGAAAATATACTAAGAAGGGCCTTATTCTATGGGTACAGTGATTTGTACTCACTGAAAGGTAAGGAACCGATGGAGAATCTTTGTAAAAACCATGTCACTATATGGCTTTTGTGTTAAAATTATTATTCTAGTTAATGTTTTCAAAATACTTAAAAAAGGAAAGAGCAGTAGGGAGATTTAGAAACTACTGCAATATTCCAGGTGAAAGATAATTCAGGAACAAGTAAAGGACTTTGCAGCGGAAAGGATAATAGAAATTTTACACTTATTGTGTAAAATTGACTTATTCTGACAACTAATACATATGGTGAGTAGTAGAAAAGTTGATCAAGTCATTCCAATGTTTGAATACATGATAAAGAGCTTTTATGTGGCAAAATTCAGGTAAATATACTGAATCTCTACTCTGATACCACTGAAATTCTCTCTGACAGACATGTCCAGTGAGGAATAGCAGTTTTCTTAGTAAGTTAACTTTAGCTATACAAAAAACAAACTTTACTTTCTTTGAAGTATTTGCAAGTCTCCTTTGCTTAAGAGCATATCTGATGGTCATTACATTTGGGTTAAACAGCTCTGCATTGGATAAATCAGCTCACCATGTAATAATTTAAAAAATAGCGAGAAAGCAATAATATTTAGAAAAAGATTACACATATTATCTTTGCAGACAATAATTTTATATTATTCTAACATACATTTCTAAAATAAGCAAGGCAACTACAGACACTGCCAAAATTAAAGGTTGTTAAGTCTCAATATAGCTGTCATGTGCATTTTAAGTCAAAATAGAGACACGACAAAAACAGCAGTTGGTAAATTAGGCCAAAAGAGAAATTTCCAAAAGAGAAATTTCTTCCTTCTTTCCAATTAGATGCTGGTCTTTTATTATTCATAATCTTAGTGTTGTTACAACTTGCAAACACAGCTTCCAGGTCAAAACCAGCAGAAGAGAAATGCTTTCACATACTCAGAAATGGCTGTCATCTCACTAGTTTTGGAAAAGAAATGTCAGCCTTGTTACATTCATGTTCCCAAAGTTGTTGCTAGTTTATCTACTTGAGTTACATAATTCTGCTGCTTCTGGGAGGATTTGTTCAATAGACAGCTGTCGTTTAAAACAAGGACAGACTAATACAGAACTAGCCACCCACTGAAAAAATACTGACTTTAGTTTTGGGTGGGAAGTAAGCCAAGAGCTTCTTGCTCTCTGGCTTCACCAAGGACGGAGACTTTATTTTGGGGATTGCTCCTATTATTTCTCTCTTTCTGTCAGGTAAAGAGGAAGTATTGCCCTTCCTTGCCTGTGTGTGAAACCTAGCAGTTATGTTTTCTCCTAGGATCCAGTTGGGCAAGTCAAAATTAAGAACTCTACAAAAATAAAAAATAAAAAGACAGTAATATCAAAACACACTACTTCTCTACCACTTCCTTTAGGTTTACCTTGTTTTCCAGTAGTTAGCAAAGAACCAAATCGCACGTGTTAAAGCAAAATTTACATTGGCACTCAAACACTCACCTTTTTCCTATGGTGTAACTAGGTGGATTGCCCTAAATCTCCTCAGTCCCTCAATGTATAGAGGGGGTGTACAGACTCATGAACCCATGTGATGATGAGACACTGCACGAACAAAATGCAAACAAGTGGAGCCCAAAGTCAGTCAATTATTTGGCCCTGACCCAATATCAGTCCTTCAAACACTGGCCTCTCTCTAGTCTACTTGGGGACCTTCGGGAAAACTCTTAGGCGATCCCCTCTTTCCCAACCCCAATCTCCACGCCAGAGATTTACACAGGCTTCAAGGTCGCCATCCTAAAAGGAGCGAAAGAGTTTCATCATTTAAACTCGGGTTTAGGACAGAGCGTAGGGTGCCTTCCAAGGCGTAGCCACAGACCCGAACGGCGCAGAACCCTGAAAGCTGGTACGACTCTAGCCCAGACGCGGGAATCCCACCAGTCCCGAAGAGGTAAGGGGACATCTGCGCTGGGGTCCCGGTCCCGCCAGCCAGGCCGGCGTTCCGCCAGCTCCCCGCCGACACGTGCCACAGGAGAGGGCGAAGGGTAAAAGCGGGCTACTTGCCCAGTCCACCCTTCTTTCCCAGACCTTCCCTGTCCCGGCTCCTCCGCGAAAACTCCAGGGCAGCCGTCCCTGGTGGAGGATCCAGCCCGCTCCAGAAAAATGCTAGAGATGAGCAAGGTGAACGGACGACCAACTTGAACAAGGGCACCTCCCTATCCACTCCCCTTGGCTTCCTTATGAGAACCAGAGCCCAGCTGGAATCCCCAACCAGGTGCAGCAATCCTCCGGAACAGGGGTGCGCGAGCCGCCAACTCCCGATTCCCAGCGTCCGTCTCCCCCCCAGCCCCCCAGCCCACAGGAAGGATTCTGGAGTTGTCAGGTCATTTGGGGCATCCTGCGACCATTTCGCACTGGATCCACCGAAACGCTGACTCCGCGCGTGACTTCTGTTCCCCAGACCCAATTTAGGACACTTAGATGATTTTTCATTCCTTCGCCCCCTCCACTAGAGGTTTCTCAGAAGTCCCTTAAAAGGAGTAAACTTGAAGCTTACCTTCCCTTGGATTCGTAATTCTCGCTCCTGTTTCATAAAGCGGGAAGGTGCACAGAGGGGAGATACGATCCACTGGTATGCCTCCAGCTCATGTACTAATGATTGATAAAGATAGGAAGAGACGCCCCCTTAATGCCAAACTCCACCTCATCCCGGGATCACATGATGGCGCCCCGCGAGTAGCGCCCGAAGCTGCCCCCCACCCCCACCTCCAGCACACTCACACACGCCCCACCTTGGAGATACACCTCGGGGCTGCGTTGCCTAGGAATTGAGAAAAGAAAAGCAATTAAACACAAACCACACTTGCTAGGCACATATGCACAGTGCAGAGAAAAGTGAACACTCCTCAACCCCACCAGTCCTCGACTCTGGGAAGGCAGAGCAATTTTAAAAGGCTTTTGAAAAGTCAATGTCTGTTTCCCTTTGTTTGCAGGTCAGTGCCATCTTGTGGTCGAACTTATACCCCACTGAAAAGCTGGAGCGTAAACCAAACTCAAAAATGAAAAGGATTGTTATTTCCTGGAAGAGGAAACGTCAAACTCACCGCAACAGTGCCACTGATGTTTTTTGCTTTCTTTCGTAATGTTCAATACTTCTCATACCAGCGCCGAGAAGCCCCCCTCCTCGTCTTTTTATAAGTGAACAAAAAGAAAAGCATTAAAAAGCAAAAGTAGCGAATCTCCAATGAGATGAGATAGCCTGACCTTTTCGTTTTCTTTTTCCACTGAGAAAATGCATTGAGTCAGATTTGTTCCCAACGCCCCGCTGCTTTTTTTAGAGGAATACGAATGGAACGTTTCCCTGGTGGTCAAAAAGAGTCAATGCCATTTCCTCAGTTCTTAATCTACTACAGTACTGAACATTATGAAGAAAAGAATAGGATATACACAGGTGCATCGGTGGTGGCAAAACCATCGTGGTGACTGATGATTCAGGCTAATTACTGATCTATTGATTTTACATGCTTTACATTGTTCTGCTTTGAAAAGCCAAAATAGTTTAATTCACACACAAATTATTTGTGGGTGTAGATAATAAAACTTCCTCCAAATCAAGCTGTCAAAATAGAAAAGGTCTTCCTAATAAAGATATAGAGCAATGCCTAGAATATACATAAAGGTTTTATTGCATAACAGCTGTGATTGTGTTCTGTCCTCAAACTAAAAGCAAAATAAAATTCCAAAACATTTGGAATAACTTGAACTTTAGAGTGTTAAGCAATGTTTTCTTTTTCTTGTTGTTAGACAGCTTAAACACAATTTAAAGCTAAAGATAAGCTATAACTCGTTCGTGTAGTTTGCAATGTACATAATCTTTTTTCAGGAGAACTATAAATATTAGTCATTGGACAAATTTCTACAGTTGTAAAGGAATTTTGATCAAGAATCAAGGTATGGTATGTAATAATTGATCTATACATTATAAATTCTCAGTAGTGGTTATATGTAAAGTGATATATATGTGTGTATATAGTTAAAACATATATATATATTAAACCAAGAATGAAAATATAAAGCATAATTTATGATTTCAGTTCCTTTAAAGAGCAACAACTCACTTTTCTATTCACCCTCTGTCTGTTCCATTCCCTTAAGTCACATTCTGTTCTTAGGAGCAAGTTTAGTCCTAGTTTTCATCATTAAATTAACTATTTTTAGGCTGCTGCAGAATTTCAAATGAAATAATTTAATTCCCTACTAAGAATATATTTTATGTAAGCATACTTGCTATATCAGCAAATATTTTGCACTTGAGAATATAATTTGGTCTCATTAGACACTTTCCTTTGTGCATATGCCAAGAATACTAATAAAGGCATGTCTGCAAGAATGCCTGAACTGCGGTCATTGTATTTTGTCAGCTTATTAATTTTTATAAAGTGTTTTGCATGAGGCATATTTATAGTTGCATTCTTATGATATTAACATCAAATACCAATCTTTCAAAGAGCATAGTCTCAAACATTTTTCTATGTCAAATATTGCTAAGAAAGAAAACTTTTGAAAAGCTCAACAACAGTAAAATGATGTGTTTAACTAAGGACATTTTCCAACATGTAAACTAGATTATAAAATCCTCTTATAATGTAGTCTTGTGGAAAATTTGAAATAAAGAAATCTGAGTACCTCCAAAGACATCAGTTACTAAAGTGAAGATGTGTGCTAAAGATCATTTCTTTTTCTGCTCTTAAGTGATCAATCAGCTACATACTTTCCTCTTCGGTATTCAAAACTAGAAAAAACCCTCACTTTTGTTAAAGAGAGAAAACTTTTTCATGTTCTCTGTATTGCCTTAAGAAATTTCTTAACACTCTGACCTAAACCATGACTAAAAAAAATTACAATAATGATCTCATGTTCTCTTGGGTAACAGTCTTACTCTGCCATTTATCTGAGAAAGAGATTCTACTCATGGTTTCTCGAGTCTTATTATCTAAAAGATGGGAATCTTTATAGTCTGGTCCTTTAAATTCCATGATTTAATAATTGTCTGGTTAAACATGTGCCACTATACTTGCTACTGAATTTTATCCACTATGATTACTTTATGGTTTCCTGGTAAACTTCTCTACAGGCATAAAAGTTTCTGAAATGTTAGGTCTCAATACAGATAAATCATTTTAACTTAGTGTTCATGTGAAAACTAGAATTCAGATAATATTTATAAGAAAGCTATATCATTTGGGTAGAGTTTACGATGAAGCAGGTTGATAAATCAATTCATAATCTATGAGATAATTATGTGCCAGTTTTTCTTTCTTTCTGTGAATTACCTACACATTTCTTTGAGTCTATGTGACAGAATTTAAGTTGCAACATTATTTTATGAATACCCCAAAAATGAAAAAAAAAGCTTTCAGTATAGCAATAGCATAAAATCAATTGCAAATTAATCTCAAAGTTGAAGTATTAAAATGTCAATAACAAAAGTCTACATCTTGAAACCAACAAAATATAGTAGATGAAGTTTTTATTAAATTTCTTAATACAAATTAGTTAATAACAATATTATTCAATTGCCTTTTCTGAAAATAGCAGAAAGAATGCATAATTTTTAGTTAAAATATTAGTATATAAGTATATAGACAATTTAAGTATCTTCCTTGCATAGAAGACCACAGATATTATTTATGGAATTGTCCTGGCTTTGAAGGGGGGATGAACTTCAAGTTCTCATTTGGTTACACAAGCTACACACATTATATATGTGACACACGTTATACTGGCATTAAGAAAGAAACCTTGCTGGAATAAGGCTCTAGAGGATTAGGATCTTAAAATTACTCAGTATATCTCCAAACTCTTCCCCACAGATCAGATCTTGTCAGAATTTAGCTATTCAATAAAAGTGTAATCTTATTATATATAACTATAGTGCTATGTTTTTATCAAATGATATCGTGAAAAAAGCTTTGCCATTGTTACTATTATTGCTTTATAAAACCATTTCCTTCACATCTCTGTACAAAGAGATGGAGTAGGAAGCGGTGGTAAGGATAAGTATGAATGTCAGCAGTGAACCTTCCATCATCGATGCTAAATGTCCATCCTACCTACTCAAATCCCAATTCCAGAAACCTAAGGCTCAGCATTAGACCCCTTCACAAGACAACTGACATCAAAAGATCTGACTTGGTCATGTGATGTTGTTAGTTCTCATTCCTGACAAAAGGAAATTTTCATCCAATGACTAAAAAAGGATTCTTTCTGCACACCTAAAAAATACCACAAATGAGCACAGAGCTAGTGAGTTATAGTCTCAGATATCACTTTGCTTAGCTAGTAACCTTTTTTTCAGCCCTTTGTTTAATTGTTAGCTGTTTTTCTTCCTTCACATAGATAGCTAGTTGATAAATATTCAAGGATGAGCCATGATAGAATCTGAGTCTCTTGAGTCAGGAAATTGCTAAGCTGTCTTTCTCTACTAGCATGTAGATGAAGATAACTGTACAGACAGTTACAAGTTCAAAGCCTTAATTATGTATTAATTGTTCTCAGAAATGTTTTGACTTGGGTGACTCCCAATTTCTTTCCTTTTAGCAGGTAATTTCAAATTGCCACCCTTCTCCCCAAGCTTCCATTTTACTTGCTCAACTGATCCTTCCTCCTGATGCGAGTCAGAACCATAGGGTATTGACTACATAGCTTCCATATACTGTATTGTGGTAGTGGATCCTTCAGATCAGCTGTTTCATTCCCCAGCCCCTTTGAGTCACCCTAAGCCACCTTTTTCCAGTATCACACCAAAGAGACTAAAAACCCAATTCAGAAAAAAGCTATGAGTTATTTTATTCCACTGAATTTTTGGAAGTTTGTCGCACAATAATAGTACAACCACCACACATGTCTATTCAAATACTTCACTTTTTTTTTTTTTTGGCTCAGTTCTAAAGTAGAACAAAAAATTGCTCAACTCTTTCTTACTATACTCCCGCAACTAGATCTTAGCTTCTCTAGCTACCTTTTCTTTCCCCATTAGTCAAGAACAAGATGCAGTTAATGTCCTCTCATTGGCTCTGCAAATGTTACTGAAAGTGTTCTGACGAGGACATCAATAACCAAGTAAGTGGAGATAATTCATACTTTATGGTCTAAGATTCTTTATGTTACACTTCACTCTTTTGACATCCTTTCTTCCTGGCTTTTACTTTGATTTCACTAACTATTCAGCAGGCTCTTTTCTTTCTTCACTGGGTGGTTCCTCAGTCTCCCCTCACCTCCACCCTTGTTGTGTCATCTCCATGGCCATTTTAGGTATTTTTCTTTCCTGGAATATTATCGTAGAAATGAGTCAGAGTTGGGTCCCTTGTATTAGCCTAAAATGATCCCTAGATTGTTTACTTCTATACACAGCAGACTAGGACTATTTGCATGAAGCTAAATAACACCAAACTCTAAGACCAGCCAAAGTAAATTTGTGAGGTACTTACTGCCTTTGAGTTCATGTTTCTTTCTTGAAACTGTTCACACTCACCAGAGATTTCACCCTAATCTCTGTTTCACTTCTAATGCATCATCATACCCTCTGCCATTAATTATATGCTTGTATATTCATAACCCTAATTTTCTAAGGTACAGATCCTTTTGGCAAATGAGGTTTCTTTAGCAGCTGTGTGTCTTAGCTGGTGGACCTGGCCTCAATCAGTGTCATCTCCCTCCCTGAAGCCAGAACCTGAGAATTGTTTCCATTGTCTCCCACTCTCATGCTCTCAAATTCAACTGGCCACAGACTCCCATTGACTTGACTCTCTAAATATTTCTCAAGTGTGTTCTTTCACATCCATAAAGCTCTACTCAACTAAAAGGTCTCTCTGCCACTAGCCGCTTTCACAGCAGTCCAATGAAAATATCACTCCCCGTGCATGTAGGGTTGCTTTCCAAATCTTTCATATAAATGAAATCAGTGTTCTTTTGAACCAAGATTTTCAGCATCATCTTCTACCACTTCCTACACACTTCAGACTCACTGAACTATTTACCCTGCTCTGATGTTATATTCACTCTCACCTCCATGAAAATTCCCCCCTTCTTCTTGGCCCATCTTATTTGCTGGCTTAACTCTCACCAGTCCTTCAAATTTCCTTTCAAATATCATTTCACCCATGAGCCCTCTTATATCACTCCATTTCACCAAGTCCCCCCACATACTAATTTGCATTCTTATTTATATTTCTACTGCAGGCTAAGTTTATTTCCAACACAGAATTATCTCACAATATTGCAACTAATTATTATTTGCAAAGATCTGGTACTGTGGTCTCTGGAAGGCAGTGAATAAGTTTTTTGCTTCTTTAAACTTAGAAATATAAGGCTATCTGGCATATCATAAGAGCCTGTAAATGTTTTGTTGAAGGACTTAAAATCAAGATATAAAATGGTATTATATAAGATATGAATGTCACAAATCAAATCAATTTATCACAAACATTAGAAAATGCCTTTCACATTTAGTTATTATGGATTATTAATATTTTATATATCCATAGCATATATGAATTAAAAGATTTATATATATGCTAGTTACTGTATTTCTCTTAATTCTTACAATTTTAGATTTTCTTATGAGTCTATTCTGCTTTCCCCCTCAGTTATAAGCTTAACCAATGGACTCAATTGCCTTTGAAAACACATATAATGGCTAGTAGAAGAAATGTCTCCTATCTTTTTTTAACTGATAGACAATATACTCTAAAAGATAAATAACTTGTGAAAATAATGAGGGAGAATATGGTAACACTCTTTTTTTGAAGAGCATATCATGTCAAATTTTGATTCCAAGCTTATGTTTGAACAGCTCTCTAAACATTCCTTTTAAAAACTATTCAAAACAAACCAACACACCAAAAATAAATATTCTTTCCCTTTGTCTCTGCTTAAACATAACACAGCTATATTTAGACTTATACTAACTACGTTTAAAATATTCACAATGAAAATTTAACTAAGAAATGGGAATTTATTTTTAAAAAAACAATTTTGAGTGAGGGGATACTTATCAACTACTACTTTTTTTTGAAGAGTTTTGAATATTTCTTGATATATAAGATATCCACAACTTTTTAGAAGAATGAATCTAATGTCATCATAGTTATTACTAGTTACAGGGAAGGATTATGCCAATAATAATGGGAATTTTTTTAAACAGTATTTTTTCTTCCTTTTTTCTTTTCTATTATGGGAGACAAGCAATCTTGACCACCAAATTTTTCTGAAGATCTAAAAAAGTTATTTTTGTACACATGTCTGTATGCATGCTTGTTAATTGCATATATATTGTACTCAGAGGGACTTCAAATCTGCTAGGTAAAACATTTTATTTTACAAATAAAGTGAAGACTAAAAAGATCAAGTGCTCTGTCTACAATTAGATCATTATTTTGAGATAAAATCTGGCTGATCAATACCTACTCTGCAAATATGTATGTGAAATCTTGTATTACAACTTATGTACATGTGAATCACATGTGTGTATACATTTTCAACATGTAAACTCACTTTATAAAAGGAAATGTACATTCTCTCTGGACATCAATTCTTGCTCTGTATTTAATGATTACATTTTTGAGGCATCAAAGGGAAAGGGAAAGTTTTATTTACATAGCACAGTGCTAAGCAGAAGGCAAATGATATCATTATAGTACCCCTTGAGGAACTGAAAATTGTTACTGAATTATTGTGGAAATGGCACTGTGCACATAGGAGTTTGGGTTAAAAACATTTCTTTTGAAAATAACTTTTGCTCACTTAAAAAAAAAGTGTGAAACCTGTAGTTTCACAACTACAGGTCAACTCCTGTTTTAAGTCCTAAAACTAAATTATATGATAAACTATTTCCAAAGAAATAAATGTAACAATGAGTATCATAAAAATATTTCAAAAGCACACATAAATGTCCCTTGTCACACCGTTTAAGAAAGATTTAAATTTATTGCTATAAACAACAGGTTAAAAACTGTTTGTTCTTAATGGATAAAAGAACGCTAATAGAAAAAATGTATCAAGTGGATAATATTATTTTCATGAGGGTTTATTTAGCCTCATGATTCTTAAAACTTACTGTAGCAAGATCATTTACCACTTGAAATTTTGTCAATGCCCATTAGTAACCATCCTCCACATTAGCAGCTATTACTCAAGTGCAACAATAAGTAACCAAAACAATAGTCATGTTCCTCAGAGAAATGTAAACACAGGTATTGTTTGGAGAATATTTTATTATCCGACAATGACTCTTAGGATTCCTCAGTGATTTTAACTTTCACCTTCCTAGACCATGCTTTCTTTCAATACTGACAAAGAATCAGGTGAAGTGGGAAACAACCAGTTTAATTTTGTAGCACATAAAATCCAACTTAGTTTCTCAAATGAGCATTTTATAAATAATGAAGATATACTTGGAGCAGAGGTGGACACTGCTATTTTGTTCCCACAGGTATTACTCCTCATTTTGATTGTTACCCTACAAAAAAGAACCAAAATTATTATATTCTTCAAAGAATGATGATGATTTGTCTTGAATCTCTCCTGGCAAATTTGATAAAATTACACTTATCTTCATGTCTTCCTCTTTATGTAGCATGTCATTTGGATTTTCAAATTGACAATTCCTTTTTTTTTAAGGCTCTCAATTATTTATTCACTCTGTGTACATTGTACTTATATTTAGAGAAGAATTCCAGATGACCTTTTTGAAACTTGCATGACTGTGTGTATAGTGGGAAGGAGGAATGGTGGGTTAATCAAAATCTTCCTCTCCATGACATTTAATCTTTTATGTTTAATTTACTAAGTTACTTCAGCCTAAAGCTTCAAACAATTAAGAGAAAACAAATTTGTTGAAAAGAAACAAAGTTCATCTTACATTTTCAACATACAAAATTAACAGCATAGAGTCATGTTTTGAATATGGAAGATGTTCAAAAACTAATCTATATGCCAGGTCGACATATATTATAACTTTACACCAGGATATATATTTTAACTTTACACCAGGCTGATATATATTATAACTTTACATGTTGCAGGGGTGTGAGAATAAACATGAATGTAGCAAAGCGTAGCACATTGCTGTAGCACATGTAGTAAAATGCTGGACTTAGGAAGGTCTTTGAAACAAACATTTTTTGCCACTGGCCATCCCTTCTTGACATTTTATTTCCCCTCTCACCACTCAGAAGGCCAAGAAACAGGTCAGACTTAGACTCGGCAATTAGTCTACAGACCCACTACTGTTAAGCTTTTGAAGAGAATAGATTAGTATTCCAGAAATAAAGCAGAAAATAAAAATAGGGACTACATTTACTTCAGGTATTTAAAACCTATGAGGTATTTAAGACTCTCTGGTTGATAAAATGACAATCTGTACAAATCCCCTGAGTATAAAAGGCTAAAAGAAGCACAAGAATTTTTGTCTGACTTCTAGGATTATGGATTTGCTTGCTATTGGGGGAAGCACCCCCCCCCCCATCATTAGGTTTACAAGTTGCATCGCTCCCAGGGGATACAGTCCTTTCCAGTTTACAGAGTGCTAATCCCACAGGAATGCATTCAACCAGACAGACTGTCATAATTTGTTCGTTTTAAAATATACAATAAATAAACGCTAGATTTTCCTGCATGGCTAAAGAGATGCAAGAACCACTCCCCAGTTCCTTCGTTTCTCAGTCCGTCTCCCCACCTCCTCCCCTCCTCCCCTCTCCCCTTCTCTCTTCCTTCCCTCCTCCCTCTTCCCTCCCTCTCCTTGCCCCTCATCTCTCTCCACACTCACACAACAAACATACAGCACACACAGAGAAGTCTAAAGTATCTGCCAGCTGAAGACTGATTAAAAATAAAGCTAAACTGCAATTCAAATATGGAATGAGATCCCCAATAGACAATTTGGGGATGAGAATCACGTAGAGGTAAAATACGACAAGTTTTAATGTGGTTGTTTGTCTTTTCTTTTGAACCTATGACAACACTTTTTCCCTTCCCACCCTCCGTATTCTTTTTTGTTCTTAAATATAGTCTTGAGAAGATTTGATTTCATTTTAACCTCACGTCCCATGCCACTTGCTTAACCCCACACCTGCTCCTAACTAGGCAATGGGAAGAAAACCTTTCTCCTCTCCTGCCAGGAGTCTCCCCAGCTTCTCTTCTCACTTCCTCATTCCACAAAAGTGTCCGAAAGAGCAGCGGGTGATTGCTTTGCTTCTTTGTCTTTTGTTTTCCCGGAACAAAGAGAAAATCCGCCCTGAAGCGTTTTCTTGGGAAGCCTAAACTCTCAGAGATAACCTCTCCACCCGACCCCAGCACAGGCCTTAGACTCCCAGTGACTTCACGGGGCTGGAAGCAGAAACCTCAAACATCTACGCTCAGCTTCACTTGGCCTCGGCTGGGAACCAGAGGCCAGGAGGCAAGGTGCCATTCGGGGGCGGGCAGCTTTTCTCTAGGGTCTCCAAACTGCAAGGCAAAGGGCTGGATGCTCCCGCCTCGGGTTTTGGGAGCTGCTGGCACGGAGCAGGCGCCCTGGAGCAGGGTCTCGGGGGTCCCCGGAGCAATCACGTGTTCCCGAGGCGCCTCTAAATCCCCCGCTGCTCCCCGTCCCCTCCTCCCCACTGCCACCTCCAGGTCCTCCCGTCGCCACCGCCACCCGCCACCCGCCACCAGGGCGCAGGAGCCACCGCGCTCGGCCACGGTACCGGGAACCCAGGCGCCGGCAGCGGCCGAGGCGCCCCGAGGTACCGGGTTCTGCCTCTAGCCCCGCAGTCCGCGCGGGGGTGGGCCTCCTGCGAGGGTCGCTGCGAGTCGCCGCGGGGCCTGGGGAGTCGGACCCCTGTCCCGCGTCACGAGCATTGTCGGGGCTCCAGAGAGGACGGGGAGGGGGGAAAGTGGGGTTTGGGGTGGGGGGGAGAGGCAATGGTGGGAGAATGGGAGTGATGGGAACACTAAGAAGGGACCCCGAGAAATCCTTTCTCGTGGGACAGGTACTCACCCGGGGTGCGGAGCGGTACCCGGGAAGAGAGTGGCAGGGACCTGCTCGGGCGCCTGGGCTGAGGGCTGGTGGGGTTAGGGGTGTGGGACGGCCCCTGCCCCGCCCTCTCTGTGGGGCTCCCCTGCTGGTGTCTGAGGCTGAGCAACCCGAGCCTGCGAGATGCCGGGGTCGGTGCTGAGCACTGGCGGGACTCTGGAGATTCCCTGGGCGCAGTCCACCTGGAGCCACTTGGGCGTCCGGCTCCCGCGCTGTCCCGCAGCTGGCGCGAGACCCGGAGGCAGCCTCGCCCCTGAATTTGATCTCCTATTTGTAGGGCGGCTTATATCCATACACCTCTAATTTCAGTAACAGAATTTGTATACTCACATTTACAAACCTTTAATGCATCCTTAAACGGAACCATCTTCCCGAATCCTCCCCAGAAATCTGCTTTACACCATAGAAATAGCCTAAGGCTCTTTTAGCAGAATTTTGTAGCTCGAATTGTAAATTTCAGATGTCTCCGGGAAGAGAAACTCTGCTGTTAGATTGGAGAAGAGAGCGTGGCGCGTGCCTAAGTGTCGTCTGCTGAGCAAAGATACAATTTTTATCTATCCTATTCAAATTCCACTAGATTCCGGCTTTCGTGGGAATATTTGAGACCCTAGAATCTCTCCATTGTTCCAGAATCACGGTTAAAATAGACAACAGTTGATATTTTATCATTTTTAGGAGGGGAAAAATTTTTTGTTTTATTTTTCGGTGTGATTGATTTCCTTTGTGAGAAGATGCATTTTCATAAGGTAAAGAATTATCCTAACAAAGAAATTTTATTTAAATGAAGAAGCTAAATCTCTTAGTATACTTTGATTTCTCTGCAGTTCCTCCTATTACTATTTTTAAGAACAATATTCTTATAAAATCCTTAAAGTCTATTCAGATCATTTAATTTGTCTTGGTGTCACATATAGATCATTTTTTATAAGAAAATTACAGCAAACCTTACAAAAGCATTGTTCTTTTAAAGTTGCCACAGTTTGATGAACTTTTTTTTTTTAACGTTTTACTCTGAGGATTAAAGTTTTATGTTTCAACTGAGAATGCTCATGGTGGAGAAAAAAACTGGAAATGAAAGAAAAGCAATCTTACAGTTAGTCCAATAAGGTTTCACATTATTGGTATCAGATTTTCAATATTTCATTTGAAAAGCATTTTCTCCAACTATATTAATTTTTCCACTAACCTGAGATTAAGAAATGTACATCTGTAGCATTACTTTCATCTTGTATAAAGCATGTTCTGTAAAAGCACACTGCATTCATTCCAACACTTGTTGAATAGGGAACAGATTTCTCTCTTAGATTTTTCAATTAAAGAAAGAAGCCTTACATCTTACCAGATGAAATTTTCCTGATACTGAAAAAAAAAAAGGAAAGAAAAGGGAAAAAAGAAAACCTTGCTACAAAAAGGCAGTTAAAAAAAATAAACAGTTTAGGCTGGGCATGGTGGTGTATGCCTGTAAGTGGCAGCCTAGGAAGCCGTGGCTGGGGCCAGGGATACAGTTCGAGTCCGGCGGGGGGGCCACGAAGGGAGACCTAGTCCAAAAAAAATAGCTGGGCATGGTGGTGCGCACCTGTAATCTCAGCTACCTGGGAAGCTGAGGCTGGGAATTGCTTGAGTCTGTGGTACTCTGGGCAACTTAAGCCTGCGGTTCCATGGGCAAAAATAGGGAGACCTCGTTTAAATAATTAATTAATTAATTAAATTAAATAAACAGTTTAGCAAGTCCTCTCATCTTCCCATCATTTGCAGTAACCATTAGTATTTAGGTGTGAAAAGCCATTCATTGGAACAAGGATTTACTCACTGTTCATTTAGTAAAGAGCATGATTCATGCTAAGTGTTTTGCTATGTGTATGTTTGTGTATATAGAGGGGGTGGGATAGGGTTAGAAAAAGAACAAGAAATGGCTGACTACCTAGTCGAACCAAAATAAAATGAACATTGAGTGAATGGTTATTATGAGAAAGAAAAAAACTGGTATTTTATCAATCCACTAGTAGGGACAAGTAATTATCTATGATACTCAGCAATAAATGCAAGTGGACACTGCTGTCATGATAAAAGTATGAACATGCCATTCATTCATCACACACTTAGGGTCCTTGATATATATATATCTTAGGCATTTTGCAATTTGTGTTAATCCCTTACACAATACTCTTCACATAGTACCTTATGTTACTTCTCTTAATCCCACCAGAACTTAGAAGAGCACCTAATGTATTTGATGTTCAATAAGTGCTAGTTGAATGAATAAAGGTACAACTAATCTCCCTTCAACTGATTACTAACAAAGCAGTGGCTTGTATATGAACTCAGTGTTTTATGTGCGTCTATTTAAAGTAGACAAACTAATCTACAACAAACTAAGTCTTGTGTACTTCATTTAAATAAAATGTTTTTTTTTTGCTTTTCTAGTTTTGTGTTGCTTATATGATAACATTTATCAATGAACAGAACTGTTATAAAATTTTAAAGTGCTGAACTATCATGATTGTCTAAGTATGTTTTTGTTTTATGTTGGGGCCATTTGAAACTACTCTAATTTCAGTAGTACATGTATGTGTTCATATGTGTGTGTATATATATATAAACATGCCTTTGCACATGTACACACATTTAGTCATACATCATCCTAAATTTACCCACATTCCAGGATGTACATTTTTTTTAAGCTAGGAAAATTAAGCTAATTTTCTAAAACAATTAGCAACAAATATTTTCCTAGTATCCATTAGGAATACTAAGCATAAACATAGTCTACTAAGCACTATTACTATCATTAGAACAATTATGACATTTCCCTTATCTCCATTAACATCCAATAGAGAAAACTGACTGTAAAGGCAATCTATATAGTTGCCATTATCACAAATTGTGCTGCATTAATTTTTGCCTAGTATTTTACTCTGAATAAGTTCATCTTATAGTTACAGTTCTCCCTAAAAGTACATAGTCAGTGTAGAATCAACTAACTTCCCTCTTGTACTGCTCTGTAGTAGAAAAGGCAGTAGGTCAACAGTGACAAAAAAAAAAAAAAAAAAAAGGATTATTTCAAACGAAAAATAACAGGATCAGAGTAGCAAATAACGTGAACATATTATAGGGAGAAATAGACAAGCTAGATAGAACCAAGGGGTTATTGGAACTCAGGAAATTGGCAGAAAGGCCAGTTAAGTCTGCTTTGATGATTCAGTAGGCCTTTGAGTCACTTTTTATACTGGGTATCGGTATCTGCTTTAACTTGAGGCAATATCAATGTAAATTGTTGGTTAAAGTTGAAGCATAAATGAATGAATAAGATCCTGAGCTTTTGCATTAATTTATCTTTATAGGGATAAAAATAGATTCCAGAAAGTAATTCAATCTGTTAACACAGATCAGTTGTAGAAGTTGTGAACAATTTAAACTTTCAAATTTTCTCATAGCACATGATGCTTATGTCATCCTATTTGAAACTCACTATATATAAAACCAAAATTAAATTTATGTATAATGAATATCTCTACACAGGAAGTTTAAGGTGTTTACCATTAATTAAAAATTTTAAAAATATCATTAATTTAGATAATATCTATTTTTATAGTTTAGATCAAGAAATCTATATGGATAGATAGAAAGGTAGAAATATATTGATATGAGTGAAACTGCCTTTTAAAACTACCAATGTCTCAAAATCTCTGTGACAGTGCATGTTCATCATAATTAATTTTCTGATTTTTTTTGGTGTGGGTATTCCATAGAAATACTTGTTAAAATAATGAGAGGGAAATCTTACTTGTTTAAAGGGAAGGAAGGGACATCTCTACCCCTCTTTTGGTATATTAGAGGCAGTTTTGTGCTATGTCAGACAGTACCATCAAATCTCTCAGATGTAGCAGTAATTAATTTCACTGTAATATTAATAATAGTACATCACTAATGTCTTGAAATGAAAAATGTATGGAGAATAAATATTCCTAGCTTAAAGTATTTTCCTTAACATAAATTCATTAAATCTTTTTTAAACTGACAGGTAATATATACCATACCCATCACCAAAATTTCCACCACCATGGTCCATTGAGAACCCTCTCCCTTGTTTCCTACACCCCACCCACTCTGGTGCCCCACAGTTCAGCAGCCAGATTCCAAAGATTTGTGTTTGGTTAGTTTTGTTTGTTTGTTGGTTTATTCCTTTATACTCCACACCAACTGCTGGAATTATCCAGCAATTGTCTTTCTCCTTTTGACTTATTTCAGTTAACATAATCGACCCCAGTCTATACATGTTATTGCAGATGACAAAATTGCACTTTTTTTTCTGTTATAACTGAGCAATATTCCGTTGTGTGTTTATACCACATCTTCTTTATCTATTCATCTGCCCTTGGACATTTAGATCAGTTCCATAATTTGGCAATCATAAATAATGTACCAATGAATACTTTTTCAAATTAAAATAAGCAGTTTTAAAAGCACCAGCAGTGCTACATTTTCACATAGTCAACAGTGCAGCTTGGTAAGTATATCAAATGCCTATTTATGTATACTAATGTCCTGGGATGGTTTTGACACTTGTGAAACTTTATTTTGAATACCTCACAAACTGGATAATTTTTAGGACACTAGATCTTCACCTTAATTTTCATTCTCCCATAAAATATCTACTTCTCACTGGAGTGGTGAAGTAGGTGTGCCATGTACTATAGATTCCACAATAAATAAGGGATTTTTTCTGCTTTTCCATTGCTTTAAAAAAAAAAAAAAAAAGGAACCTGGTATGCATTATAATGGGAATACAAGGCACATTGTGACATATAGTAGGAGACAAATAAAAACATTATTATGGAGCTCCAAAAAAAGTAAATCACATTCATTTGAGTAGACCATGGACTACTTTGATATTTAGATAACTGAAGTTTAGTCTTTATTCAGGTAAATAAAAGAATGTTTAAGATTATGTGACTACATTATGTATAAAATACCTTGACTAGAGAATTAACAAGCTATTGTAAATTAGGTATTTTGAAGTTCTTATCTACATTTTACTTTTTCTTTATAGTAGTTACTATGTAAATTTTTTAAAGTCTGCTATTTTAATACAAGTTACAGATTATAGAAATTATGATAGGTTTAACCTTATTGTAAGCATTATTGACTGCTGCACTGCCCTCGAAACCAGTTGAAAACTTTGCAAAAGATAACTTAGGTAATGGGAACAAAGTGTAAAATGTGGTTTTCCTCTAAATTAGTCTAAGTAATAGTGGTCATGTAAGTTTTTCAAATTGCTAAATAGTATCTTTTTCTTCCTGGCAGGACTAGAATATGGATTTAGAGCTCAAGGATTATAACAAGACACTTGCAACAGAGAACAATACTGCTGCTAGTCGGAATTCTGATTTCCCAGTCTGGGATGACTATAAAAGCAGCGTAGATGACTTGCAGTATTTTTTGATTGGACTGTATACATTTGTAAGTCTTCTTGGTTTTATGGGGAATCTTCTTATTTTAATGGCTCTTATGAAAAAGCGCAATCAAAAGACTACTGTAAACTTCCTCATAGGAAATTTGGCATTCTCTGATATCCTGGTAGTTCTATTTTGCTCACCTTTCACACTGACCTCTGTATTGTTGGATCAATGGATGTTTGGAAAAGTCATGTGCCATATTATGCCTTTCCTTCAGTGTGTGTCAGTTCTGGTTTCAACTTTAATTTTAATATCAATTGCCATTGTCAGGTATCATATGATAAAGCATCCTATATCAAACAATTTAACAGCAAACCATGGCTATTTCCTAATAGCCACTGTCTGGACACTAGGTTTTGCCATTTGTTCTCCCCTTCCAGTGTTTCACAGTCTTGTGGAGCTTCAGGAAACATTTGACTCCACGTTGCTGAGCAGCAGGTATTTATGTATTGAGTCGTGGCCTTCAGATTCATACAGAATTGCGTTTACTATTTCTTTATTGCTGGTTCAATATATTTTGCCCTTAGTCTGTCTAACTGTGAGTCATACCAGTGTCTGCAGGAGTATAAGCTGTGGATTGTCCAACAAAGAAAACAAGCTAGAAGAAAAGGAGATGATCAATTTAACACTTCATCCATCCAAGAAGAGTGGATCAAAGGTGAAACACTCCCACACTCATAAATGGAGTTACTCGTTCATCAGAAAACACAGAAGAAGATACAGCAAGAAGACAGCATGTGTGTTACCTGCACCAGCACGACCGCCTCCAAACAAGCATTCAAGAACGATTCCAGAAAACTTTGGCTCTGTGAGAAATCAGCTCTCCTCATCAAGTAAGTTCATACCTGGGGTCCCCACCTGCTTTGAGATGAAGCCCGAAGAAATCTCAGATGTTCAGGAAATGAGAGTAAACCGTTCAATCCTAAGAATCAAAAAGAGATCTCGAAGTGTTTTCTACAGACTCACCATTCTGATATTAGTGTTTGCTGTTAGTTGGATGCCACTACACCTTTTCCATGTGGTAACTGATTTTAATGATAACCTTATTTCAAACAGGCATTTCAAGTTGGTTTATTGCATTTGCCATTTGTTGGGCATGATGTCTTGTTGTCTTAATCCAATACTATATGGGTTTCTTAATAATGGAATTAAAGCTGATTTAGTGTCTCTCATACACTGTCTTCATATGTCATAATTCTTAACTGTTTACCAAGAAAAGAACATATGTTGACTAAAGTATATTCATAACTATGTATATGTATCAAAACACTTTGCTAACATGTAACATGTAATTATACAAAAGTTTTGGATTTGAATGTCAGGTCATACGAAATGGAAAATAATTTCAACATACAATACAGTGAATTCATTTAGTTGTGCAAAGTCAGAATTAATTCAGTTTTTAATTTCATTTTAAAAATTCATTGTATAACTTTTCACTTCATATGTCATAAACAAATGAATTGTAATTTTTTGGTTAAAAGTTGTATCTATCAATTCAGAATTTTTTCCCAAAGTCATGACAAGCAAAAAGTATTTGCCTGAGAAAAAATTACTCTCAAATTTGAATAACACATATTGTTGATCATCATTTCTGCTACTTAGGTTTCTTAACCTTTAGTTTAGGGAAATACAGCAAGTGCATAGTATGCCCTGCAAATCATAACTAATTCACAGATGTATGCCTAAGTTATGATTGTGGTTGTAAATATCAGGTACTGTTTTGGAAATACTACAGGAAAATTCTATCTCTTATTATTGATAATTGGTCAAATTGTCAGTTCATCTCAAATATCTTAGTAATACACAGTTAACTAAACAAAGACAGATTTCAAATCTTTTCTAGACAAACTACAACATTAAACATGGTCAAACAGATTGATTTCATATAATCTTTTATATTTCAAAATGTGAAGTGTAAGTGATATTTGTAACTATTCGATAATGTCAAATAATAAAGTGCCCACATGGAAAAAAGTTAATATATTTTATGCTATCTCAGTACGTACTATCTTACTAAAGTGAGGTCAGTATTTTCAGTTATTGGGGCTTTCTGTCTGTTTTGATCAGATTTTTAAGAACTGTGTCCTGAAAAATAAACCTGCACACATGACACTCGTGTAACATAACACTGCTCACTCTCTGCAGTTTCTATGACTGATTTAACCACCTTCCTATATCAATTCCTCTTCATAAGGAAGAGAAAAAAAGGGGAAATTTATTTGTAGTTTGTAAATAAGTAATTGTAGTAGTTATCCAGTCAATTAAAAATTCATGTCCTCTAGGGGCATTTTCTTTTGTCCTCACTTCCCCTTTGTCTAGATGATGTCTACAATACAGCAAAAGTACATGGAGGGGAAGGTGGACCTCAATGGAGTCTCTGTCAACTCCTGCTGAACTCTAGTTCAGTAATCATCTTGCCTTGTCTCCAAGTTCCACTGACCTCTGTCTGTGCTATATAAAATCTAATGTGTGTCCATTCTCAGAATTCTCCAACCCCAATGACACTGTAGGCTGTAAGCTGTCATTGAATGTGTGGTCACTCTGACCTCAGTCACATCCTCCATCCTTTTCTGAGCCACGACTGCCTGCTATTGCAGCCTTGCCCAGCAGTCTGTTCAGGAACGTTAGATTTATTACTGGAAATTCAGAAGGAAGGCTTCACTGCTCAAACACCATAGGAGCTTTATCTGCTCTGTCACCTCAGATGACCATCACAGTACTCCGCTACTCAGTTTCTTTCCAGACTTTCAGGTATGAAACTGGACACAAACCCTTTCTACTTTTAGCTCCCTTCAATCTAGCTGGTGTTATTTGACTGCTTTCTCCCAATTTTGTTTTATATGATGATAGGTAGAAATAATGTAATGGTTCACAGTTTTCTTTTTTCCCCCTTTTTTAATTCTAAGGATTGCTACTTTCTTTCCCCTACTAATAATATTCATTCTTTTTCTTTGTTATTTGGCTTGCAGAAAACTAAGTCCAGAACATTTAGGTTTGCTTTGGGGAAAAAAAAACCTTGAGAATGAAAAACTTTCCTCTATCAATACTTGGATTCCAATTTATCTCACCACTGACTCAAACAAACTAAGCTAAAGGGTACCCTGTTAGGGAACAGGAGGAAATCCCCTGCTGTGCGATGATTCTTCTTGGCTGGACAAGTCATCAAAACAGCAACAAGTTTGCAAAGGTAAAATCAATTTAAAAGCATACTCCAGAGAGCTACACTGATTAAGTAGGTCCAGATAACAACTATGGAGAAGGGGTAAAAATCCTTAGTTAAGAGGCCTGGGGTACCAAGGAAAGAGGAGGACAAGACTTCACAACAAAAAGACGGGATGATTTCTTCTTTACTCTGAGTGAAAAAAACGAGTTTCTTGAATAGCGAGGACATGTTCTTTGATAAACCTATAGCTGGGTGAATACCCCTCCCCCTTAAATTACATTTTTCTAGGCCATAAAAAAGGGGAGCAATGATTTGTCTTATTAGGGAATGGTCAAAAGCTTAGGGAGTGACAATGTCTTCTTCAATTAGGGGAGGACAAAGCCTTAAGGGAAGACAAAATCTCCTTAGCCTTTAGGGCCTACACTGTTCTCTCCTCAAAATATCTGCAGTCTATATGTTGTGGTAACAATTTCTTCTTGGGCCTGCATAGTCATTAGTCTCACATACCCTGGTGCCTTACATGAAAATACCTATTCTGAACAAATTGAGAAAAACTTAGTTGAACTTTTCAGGAAAACCATCTCACAATCTCTTTCAAAGAAATAGAAGTGCCCACCTTCATTTGTGCAGTTGACTTTAATGTTTAAACTTTTGTGGTTGAAGAGGGTAAAAGGACTCCTGAATAAAAACAAGCATAAGCACATAGAGAAGTATTCATCTTATTAGAGTAAATTACATTAGTAAATATATAATCACTGTCAAACTTCACAGATTTTATAGTTGCTGATAGATGAGCTTAGTTAAACTGTGTAAACTAATTTGGGATTCTTAAACTATTGAACTCAAAAGAAGCTCTTTATCTTCCCTAAACAAAAATGACTGAACATCCTAATAATTGAAAGTTAAGAAAATTGAATAGGTTGGTGGATAGAAGTCATTAAGTTGGGATTAATGGTTTTAACAATAGTATTATGAATAATAATTCCATCCATGGAGATTTGCTTAGTGAGTTAAACATTCATGCTCAATCAACCATCAAGAGATGATTATCTACCTTTTTCCCCTATTTTCTTTTGGTGTCTAACCTGATTACTTATTACGTATCACTTTCACAAATCATAGTAGGGGAGATAAATGGAGATGAAAATATAAACAGTCAACCTTTTGAACAATTATTTTTAAATATTTTATTCAGTACAAGTTAGATTGAATTTTAATGGTTATTTATTCCTGCTAGTTATATAGCCCATTACTGTGGGTAATAAAGCACTAGAGTAAAATTTTAGAAGTTCAGAAAAATATGAAGGGCAACTACATTAAATGATAAGAAAACATCTGTGAGGATTATTTTATTCAGATATCTGCTGTGGTCTTGTGTACCAGGAACTCTTCTATTTGTATGAAGAGGAGCACAGAGGAGCAAGCTCCATGCCAAAGAATGATGTTTCTCTAGATTTCACTCCTTATCACCACAATGCCAAGAGTTCGGATTCCAAACACCACAATTTCCAGCTTGCCTTTTTTCTGACTTCCTGGGCAGGGCTGGGACTGTGTTGGGGCTGCTGCGAACTAGCGGCAGAGGTACCAAGCCATGCTGTATTTGAAACACTGAGCACATGTATACCTGCTCTCTTTTCCAGCTCAAGCACTCTGGCAGGCAGCATGATCTCACTCTTTGGAGAGATTATGTCAGTGCCTATTTTGAATTTCTCATGGATTTAGCTAGTATGGTATATTTTGAAATTTGATTTTCTCCTCTCCTAGACTTTTGGCCACTATGTAAACTCTTGGGTTTCCTGTTGGGAGATGCCTTGATATTTTCATTCTTCTCACAGCTCAATTCTTGATTCTTGGCTCTGTTATGGGCCTGGTCTGTTTGGCTGAATGTTGGCCAACAGGGGATGATTAATTTCAGTTTGATCAGGAGTTTATATTTTTTAATCCTCCTCTTTTTTCTTTCTCACTATTCCTTTAGATCTCTCACTGTTCACAAATTTTTGTGCACACTAGAGTTTGATTATTTTGCCTTTATGTGTACAGGTGACATGAACCCTTACAATGAACAACATGGGTCTCCCTCCTTAACTATTTGGGCTCCTGGGTACTCCTCAGTTTTGACCAATATCGTATTTGTTTCCTTGTGGTTTTACCAAGTGTAAGCTTCTTGGGAGATGGAAGTGAAAAACATTGTTGCTTCTTTTAATGTTTGCCTCTGGGGAGTGTGGGAAAGAGATGTCAGTGCTAGAGGTAGACAAAGAAGTATTAATATCATTAAAAAGTGAAGTATATAGTAATGATGCAGTATAGAGACATTTGTATTTTCATAGGGTTTCCTTAACAGAGTACCACAAGTTGTGTGACTCTAAATAACAATAACAGATTCTAAAATGACAATTTTAGAAACTAAAAATCTGAAATCGGTGTTGTTTACAGGGCAGTGCTTCATTTGGAACTTGCACATGAATCCTTCCTTGCCTCTTTCTAGTTTCCCTGGGTAGCTGGCAATCTTTGGTATCCCTTGTAACTCATAACTCTAATCTCTGACTTCATTGTCCCAAGACATTTTTCTGTACCCCTGAGCCAAATTTCCTCTTTATATGGATACCAATCTTGTTGGAGTAACTCCTCTCATCCAATGCACCATGGCCTCTTTTTCTTAGCTAATTTCATCTGCCATAGTCCTGTTTCTAAATACGGTCACATTCTGAGGTACTGGAAGTTAGGATTTCAACATATCTTTAGAAAGGGACTGTGAAGGGAGTGATGATCATAATTTATCCCTAATAAGCAGTGATTATTAGTAGTGATTAAAAATCTTAGGGCAATATAAAGCATGGTCAGAAGAGATGTACACGAGGCAGGGGCGGAAGAAGAGTTGGATGTAATTTCTAAAAGATGGCAACAGAATCCTCATTGAGAGATGATTTTTGTGCAAAGATTTGGGAAGATAAGGAATTTAACCATGAGACAGTCAGGGGAAAGTGCTCTCCAAGTAAAAGATCAACCATTGTAAAGGCCTTGAGGCAGAGCACACTTGAGAGTTAAAGAATGGAAAGGAAAACATGTCTCAGGAATGCAGTCAAGAGAAATTAGATAAGGAGTTAACTTAATGGCTCTTCTTACAAGTTTTTATAGGTATTTGTAAGAATACTGACTTTAGTCAGAGAAAGGACAGCTATTGTAGATTTTGAACAGAGATGGGATATAAGCTGAATCACACTTTAAAAAATCACTTTACATAATAGGAGAAAATGTTTCTCTGTCTTCTTTTACAACTTAGATTAATGACTATATATGGAAATATATAATTAATGACTATATATGAAAAATGACTATATATGAAGTTAATGACTATATATGAAAATATTAATGACTATATATGAAAATGACTATATATGAAAATATTAATATAGAAGTATATATGGGCATCAAGGATCTCTCTCTATTTATATATAAATACATATTAAAACAGGGTATAAGGAAGTGGGTGACCAAAGTAAGGCTTTTCAACTTAACTTGAAACACTTACAGGCCTGCTTCACTCTATGAAGCAGGCTACAAACAGCTCATTTACCTTTAACCTTTACCTTAACCTTGAACACATCTGCTTGTTTCCCTCTCCAAAGCAGGATACAAGCAGGCCATTATCATTTTCACTGTACCTGCCTACTATTGATATGCAAACATCAGCTACCAGCTTCTCTCTGCTTTCTTTCCCTCTTTCAGACCAAAAAGAAAAACTTAAAAACAAGTGTCTAAACTCTTGTGGGTTCTTTCCACCATCCCCAGCCTTCTCAACCAAAATGCCAACCCAATGCAAGACTATCAGTGCAGACTAATTTATTTCTAACAAAGTGATTTTCTAATTATTCTAATAACTACACAAGAAACATGTAAGGAAAATTCCAATTACTTTAACATTGTCCAAAACCTTTCTCAGCATTGTCCAAAGTCCTTTCCCAGACTGCCCAGAAATCCTCAGTCTCTCAGTCCTGATCATCTCACCAATGTCCAGTCAGAGTTCATCTCCAGACGCTTGAAGACATGTTTCTTTGGCTGCTCCTTTGGCTTGCTCCTCCTTGTCCTCCTTGTCCTCCATGCTGTGTTCTCCTGTGTTCTTCCAGGTAGCAGGAACTCCATGGTACTGGACCAGCAAAAGTGACTTTCTTTTCAGGCTTAACTTTTGCATGGCCTCTTTCAGACACAAGTCAAACTCAGCAAAACAAATTCCAACATGGAGTTCAAATCTGCAAACTTTTTAACTGCCTTTGGCACACATGCTGCCAGCCTGGGCCAGTCAAGGGTTGCAGGCCCCCGGTGGTCACATGGCCAAGCTCACATGGCTCACATCTTTACTCTACAAGATGGCCGATTCCCATCTCTCCTCCATTGAATCTCTCTCTATATCCGATCTCCATATTGCCTCTCATCCCATAATGGAATCCCAATCCTTCTCTTTGTTTGCACAACCTTTATATACCCTGATTCACCTTGATCATTTCAATAGTTCTCCCCCTGCATCTCCCTGAAGGGAAATTCCAGCTAAGGTCATTCTCACATTTTAGCATCTGTCCTTGAAATCTACAATCTTAAACAGGAGACAATGGGGGGTGGGGGAAGTAACATACCCTATCAATGTAAGTGTGTTGAGCAAATGTTATGTGTATATAGAAATACTATGCATTTGTCTTTCCTAACACACATGTATATGTATACTGTATAGTATACTTTGATTATATATAATATGCTATACTACTTATATTACATGCATGTTATGTAATTGGTGATACAAGGTATAAAATATGTGTTTATGAATAATATAGATATAAAGGGGGATGTACATTTTTGATATTTTAATTGTATCATTTATTATAAGCTTATTCAATTAAATATTCAATTAATGAAATTTATTCTTTGATCCATTATTTGGTTATCCAATGATACCATTCTTTCAGGAAAGACCAGTTGAATAATTGCTGCTATTGAAAGTGGGTTGACCCCAAGAAGACTTTTTAACTTAACTTGAAACACATACAGGCCTGCTTCCCTCTCTTCCAAGTAGGCTCCAAACAGTTTACAGTAACAATTGCCTTTAACTTTAAGTAGATACATCTATGCCTGCTTCTATCCCTAGGAAGCAGGCTACAAGCTGGCCATTTACCTTTAACCTTTACCTTAACTTTGAACACCTCTGCCTGCTTCTCTCTACAAAGCAGGCTACAAACAGACCATTTACCTTTACGTTGAGGCCACCACACCTAGACCTGCTTCACTCCCTAGGAAGCAGGCTATACACTGTTCATTAGCTTTTTCACTGTACCTGTCTACTATTGATATGCAAACATCAGCTACCAACTTCTCTCTGCTTTTTCCCCCCTCTTTCAGACCTAAAAAGAAAAACTTAAAAACAGTTTAAAATTCTACATTCGTGGGTTCTTTCCACCATCCCCAACCTTCTCAACTAAAATACCAAACCAATGCAAGACTATCAGTGCAGACTAATTTATTTCTAACAAAGTGACTTTCTAATTACTACAAAAGAAAACATGTAAGACTCAGATTACTTTAACATTGTCCAAAACCTTTCTCAGCATTGTCCAAAGTCCTTTCCCCAGATAGCCCAAAAATCCTCAGTCTCTCAATCCTGATAATCTCACCAATGTCCTGTCAGAGTTTATCTCCAGACGCTTGAAGACATGTTCCTTTGGCTGCTCCCTTGGCTTGCTCCTCCTTGTCTTCCATTCTGTGTTCTTGTCACCTTCAGGTAGCAGAAACTCCATGGTGCCAAACCAGCAAAGTTCACTTTCTTCTCAGGCCTAACTTTTGCATGGTCTCTTTCAGACACAAGTCAAACTCAGCAAAACAAACTCCAACAAGCAGTTCAAATCTGCAAACTTTTAACTGTATCTAGCACACATGCTGCCAGCCTGGGCCAGTCAAGGGTTGCAGGCCCCCGGTGGTCACATGGCCAAGCTCACATGGCTCACATCTTGAATCTCTCTATCCAATCTCCATATTGCCTCTGAAAAATTCGAATCCTTTTCTTTGTTTGCACACCCTTTATATATCCTGATTTCCCACCTTCCAGGAAACCTGTTTCACCTTGACCATTTCAATTCTTTCTCCCCCTGCCTCTCCCTGAAGGGAAATTCCAACTAAGGTCATTCTCACATTTTAGCATCTGTTCTTAAAATCTGCAATCTTAAACAGGAGACAATGGGGGGAGGGTAGCACACCCTATCACTATCTCTTTATTTACTGGTTATGAGAAAGTGATCAGTTTGTGGATTTCAACACATTTGATGGGTATTGATAAAATAATTATCATTACTGGAGAAGTTCAAATAGTTCAATGACTAAGCAGTAGCACTATTGGTTATACATAATCACAAACACCTTTATTGTCTTCATTTAATTTGTTCATAAAACTACTTAGCTCTGTAGTTTGTTTCATCTGTTCATTGAACTTCTAGTGCAGCAGAGAGTCCAGTATCAACAGATACACTGCCAAAAGAATGAAAAGCAAAAACTTTTTATTAGTGTATATTCAGGAATAATTTAGGAAGTAACTTCTTCATGTAGTATCAGAGTCCGACACTAGTCCCAAATTTATCACAGAAATGTTTTGAGAAGAGTGATTAGTGGAAAATTGTTTCTGTATGCACAGAACACTTTGGCATCAAATGTGTGTGGGTTTTCCTCATGCCAGCAACCAATTCTCCAATTCTTGGGTACTTTTAAAATGTAATCCAATTCTGGCATTCTCCATACAGGTAGAACAGACCCACACAGGCAAGGGCTCAGTGTCATAAGTACATCCCAGTTTCACTGGAAGTAAATCTCAAGTTGTCAACCAACTAGCCACACATCCTCCTTAAGTATGATCATTTGCTATAGTGACACACAGAACTCAAGAAAGCTCTTATGTGTACCAGTTTATGATGAAGCATTATGTAAAGGATACAGTTGAAGTTGTTAGGGGGCTGTGGCCCCCAGTACTGGTGTTGATGTATTAAAATAGCCTTTGTTAGCATTGGTGGGTAGAGATTTGGAGAAGGGAAGTTAAGAGGATTGGGAGAAAAGAGGATTAAAGGATCAGGGAGGGGACAGAGATAAAGACAAGTGAAAGAGACAGAAAAGAACAGAGAACAGCAGAGAAGAGAACGGAAGAGGACAGAGAGGAAAATGGAGAAGTAAGGAACAGAGAGGAGCAGCAGGGAGGCTGGAGGCCTCAGAGCTGCCGCTGCCATAAGGGGCAGCAGGGAAGGAAGGAAGCCAAGCTGTGGGCTTCCATCCCCATGCCCAGCCCGGGCCGGTGAGGAGCCCGGGGAAGCATGTTGGAGAAACTTGTGTCCTGTGTGAACTGCCTTGGAGAACTGAGGAGAGTTTGCTGTGCTGCCGTTTTCAACATGAGACTGATAGGGTGTGCTCCCCCCCATTGTCTCCTGTTTATGATTGCAGATTTCAAGGACAGGTAATGTTAAAATGGGGGAATGACCTTAGCTGAAATTTCCCTTCAGGGGGATGCAGGGGGAAGAAAGAGGTGAAATAGTCAAGGTGAAACAGATTTCCTGGAAGGCGGGAAATCAGGGTATATAAAGGGTGTGCAAACAAAGAGAGGGAATTCGATGCAGATTCAAATATGGAGACTGGATAGAGAGAGAGGTTCCGTAGAGGAGAGATGGGAATCGGCCATCTTGTAAAGATGTGAGCCATGTGAGCTTGGCCACGCGGCCACCGAGGGCCTTCAACCCTCGACTGGCCCAGGCTGGCAGCATGTGTGCTGAAAGCAGTTAAGTTTGATTTGTGTCTGAAAGAGGCCGTGCAAAAGTTAGGCCTGAGAAGAAAGTGAACTTTGCTGGTTTGGCACCATGGAGTTCCTGCTACCTGAAGGTGACAAGGAGAAGACAGCGTGGAAGACAATGAGGAGCATTCAAAGGAACAAGTCTTCAAGCGTCTGGAGATGGACTCTGTCTGGACATTGGTGAGACGATT
>PVHY01009599.1:0-55606 GCA_004024945.1 Uropsilus gracilis
AAAAACCATGGCCACACCTAAAAGAAATCACATTAGCAGAAACAAGTTAAAAAGATAAAGACAGACACCAAATGGTTACAACTCGGGGTGGGGGGGCGGGACAGAGGGGGAATGGTCAGGGAGGGTGGGGGGGTGAATCCCGGTATTACAAAGATATGAAATGTATATATATATAAACTATTTGATTTAAAAAAAAATAAAATAAAAAATAAAAAAAAAAAGCAAAATGAGTATAAGGTAAATTACATGTAGTAAAACTTGACTGTCTTACAATATATTTGTAAATAAATGATAAAATGGGGCTTAACATCTTATAATACACAAAGTACAAAAGTCAAAATTAGATTCACAGAACAAGTCAAATCTTGTACAGAAATGAACAATTAAACAAGAAAATAAAAATATCTTTAAATTTTTTACCTTGCAGAATACTAGATGACAAAGAATTTCAAATCTCAATATCTGAACTTTTGCTGACAGTAGATGCAAAATGAGATCCAGTAAGAGGTCCAACCAAGATCACTCCTTTCTGGGCTTCCAAGCAAAAGTCAATCTCCTAAATAAAATGAAGTGCCATGCTAGTAGCAGAGAAAAGCTGCTTACTGTTGCTACACATACAACGTCAAGCAGCAAAAAAAGAAAAATCATAAAACAATTTCAGAGTCAACACTTAAAAAGGTGCTCAAATTCTCCAGCAATCAGGAAATTAAGATAATCAATCACTTTCATACTCCTCCTATGGCAACAATGCCTATTTAAGACATAATCAGATGTACTACTGGTGGTATAGGGAAAATGCATTCATATAAGCAGCTCACTGACATGTCAGTTGTTTTAAAAGCAATATGGCAACAACTATTAAAATTAAAGATTTTTTTTACCCAGCAGCACTACTGTTTAAAAGCACCATATGTATGAAACCTACCCCATATAAGTATGGCAGCTATAAGTAAAGGTGGCAAAAACTGCAAATGGCTGTCAAAAGAAATTGTTGAAAACAAAATAAAAATACAGTCCTACTTTTAAAAATTAAATACATATAAAATAGAACTATTTTATCTTAAAGTCTATGTTTTATGTTGAGAAAGTAAAATGCAGAAAAATGTGTATGCTCTTACTTTTCCAACATAGTAACAAATTAAATTTATATGTTAACAGAATTATAGTCACTCATGCACTGAATTACATGTATAACAGAAAATCTAGGCTGCTATGACCTACTGAGTACAGAATTATGAGTGAAAAATAGAGGAAGGGGAGTCAAGCAAATGAAAGTACAGGAAAAAAAACTGCACTCAAGAATAAATATGAACATATTTTACTCATGTATAATTTATATTCAAGGCAGATATAATATCATGAAACCTCCCACCAAAAAAAAAAATCTACTCTTACTTTAGGCATCTCAAATATTTTTTACCTTAAAAATTCAGAGAAGACGGTCATGGAAAGATGAGTAGAAATAAACAAATCTAAAACAAACGGAAACCCTATAGGACTGAATGCCACTAGGTGTCAGTAAAACTCTGCAAAAAAATACAGAAATATTTTTAACTGCTGGAAAATTTTTGATTTTAACTTCAATCTTTACCTCAAAAATATTTACTGTACATATGTAGATTACCAAGAATAAAATTCCTTAAAGATAAACAATAACCCTTAATACTAAAAGTGTTAACATTGATATTTAACTCCCTATTTCCTAACTCATCTATAACATTTTCAAATTATTTTCAAGATGCATTATCTTCTCCGAAAAAAATGACAAATTTTAATATTCAGTGTATTGATTCATACCATGTTATGTGTAAACCATAGAGACAACTGGATAGAATCATATTTATTTCTGAATCAAACAGGAGAACAAAAAACATAAAATGTTTACAAATAGTTTACAAATAAGGCAGTACAAACTAACAGGCAGTAGTAAAATTATCTATCAAGTACTCAGCTATAACTCCGTGACTTAGTGTCTGAAAACTGATAAACACATAAATAAGTCACCAGTTAGTTATAATGCATCATACACTTTTTCAATAAGTTCATACTTTACGGTCGAACTTCTTTACCTACTATGCACCCAAAAGTCTAATAATCTTTATAATGTGGTTTCTGATAGTTACTACCTCCAAATTGAATGTACAGTTTAAACTTACTAAACTCATGGGTGCTGTGCTCCAGGGTCTGAACATGACAGGCCTGGTGGAACTAAATGGGCTGTGCACAATGCCAGGCAAGGGTAGCTCAAGGCCTCTCTGACAGGAATCCAACTACCTGGCCACCCCATGGTGGGTTTCCTCTGTCTCACATGATAGTGGTTTCTTACAAAATGGAAACAGCCAGAGAGCCAAGTGCAAATGTTTCAGAAAATAAGGTGAAGGTTTCACTTTTCATGACATAGCCTTCTAAGGTCATGTAACATCAACTCTACCTTACACTTTAGGCAAAGCAGTCATAATAAGCCTACCCAAATGCAAAAGAAGGGAAAACATACTTTACCTTCAGATGGCAGACAGCAAGGCCACATTATGTAAGATTGTGACAGGAAAGACAGTAAAAACCCTTATATAATACAGTACAACATAGGCCACCCTCAGACCACAACAATCACATGACCCCATGAGCAGAATACGTAAACCCCTCTCAAAACTCCAAAGTCTCAATTCATAATGACATCAGGACAGTCTCAGACCCTCATCACCCAAATCAGGTCCAAAAGTAGATTAGTTTCCCTCAGAGAGATTCCTCAGGTCCAGTCCCTCTTTAGCTGAAGACCTATGAAGCAAAGAGGCATGTTAGCTCCTACACATCCAGCACAGAAATCTTTCATAAGAATTCTCATTCAAAATTTTTGAAAAAGGGTACAGTCGTCACAGAAAATCTGATTCTTCACCTTCTGTAGCACATTTCCAATTTTCCATAGTAACTTTTCTTTACTATATAATACAAATGTCTCCAGTCTCCTTTCCTCCAGTTTCTAACCACATTTTCATCAGCTTCCTCAAGCTTCTACTGTGCTCCTTGAGACCCATCAAGCTTACTCTCTTCAAGTCCTTACAGTTTCTGCCCACAGTTTACTTTAGCATCTACAGCAGTCTGTCACATCTGTTACAAAAATCTGTCCCAGTTATTATAAATACATGACCAATACTCTAAAACCTAGTGACGAAATTACTACTATGTTCACAGACTGTGAGGCAGAAATTGTGACAGGACACAGCAGGTTGGCTTGTCTCTGCTTCACAGTGGATGAACCTTTGAGAGACAACCTCAACTGGTCAGTCTAAATGTCCAAAAAGTGCTTCAAGAACCTCTTTGTGACCCAAGTTCCCATGCTGCAAAGCAACCTCAAAGTAACTGGAAGTCTTAGATGGCAGATCAGAACAATATTCTAGTTTGCAAGTTAGCAATAGTTAGTCTTACATGACCCAACCTCAAGTCATGCAGCCTCACTTCTCCATACTCTACAAAAATATACCTCTAAAGTTAAAATGATGTGTGACTGACTGGCAAACTGGGAAATTTCAGAAAAAAATAAGAGAACAGGACTAGGAAATAGTGCTATGGTCACTTTAGATAACATAACTCTACATACCAATTTATCAAGAAATAAATGGTAAAGGAGACCAAGTACTATTATCAAATGTGTAATTTTGGGAGGAAGAACTAATGACAGCAATACTTATATTTTAGCTTTACTGTCTCTCAAAACCTTATTAAATAACATGAAAAATAAGTAAATAAGAAGGCAGGTAGTGAGATAACTAGATGGATCAATGATGAATGGGTGGGTACATAGTTCAAAACAACCAAACAAAAAAGATCATCAATGGAAATGATAGAAACATAGTTGCTGTTTATTCCAGTGATCAGATCTATCAGATTTTGTTGCAAAATGACTATAGGAAATACTGTCCCATTTCTAAAAGACCAGGCCTGCCACCCCTTCCCTGCCTTCCTCTTCTACCATGGCCTCTTCCTTACCCTTTCCACACAGAATCATGGTGGAGGATGGGAGTCAATCATCTTAATCTGAAATAGCATTTTCAAGAGTAATACTTTATAGTAGGGTTTTATTTTTATGCAGGAAGTAAATGGATGTAACTTCTAAAAATCCTATATTAAAAAGATTTACAAAAACTTAAAACAATGATTCCTTTCATTTTTGGTTTAGAAATGAAATTATTTCCATAAAATTGTTAATTAGAAATTAAAAAATAAAATTGCTAAGGCATAATATTTTATAATGAATTAATATTTAAATCTTGAATCTTATTTCCTAATGAAACTGGGTGCCCCTCCTCCACCCTTGGGCTGTGGCAGTTGGCCCCTCCCCTGCCACCCCTTGGGGGGCGTGGAAGTTAAAAACTGCCATAGGAAGCAGCAGGAGAAGGATTCTGCACAAGAAGCAGAGAGAGGAGGAGGAGTGGGGCCACATGAGGCTGACAGCGCAGGGGTTTTGGCACCTAGAGAAGGACACGGGAAGCTTCCAGAGAGAATAGCAGAGAATGGCAGGTAGAAAGAGTAGCCTGAGTGACCAGGATGGGCAGAAGCCACTGGAAGAGTGAGTTGGTGATGGCAAGGAGTCATGGTGGCCAGCAGAAGAGTGGCCAGTGTGAAGAGTGTGATACCGCAGCAAGGTGGCCTGGAAAGCTGATACCTGAAGATGGCCAGGAATTTAGAAAGCTGATTTGTGCATCAGCAATTGTGGACGAAGTTTGAAGCACATTGAAGAAGCAGAGCAACTGGAGAGGAAAGAAGAAAAGAGAAAATGCCAGAGAAAGGCTGGACTTTGCAAAGTGCCAACACCTCAGGCTTGGAGGGGGAGAGAGGCACCATCTTGGACTGTGTCTTTGGGACCTTTGGAACTGAGAATGGTGACTGGGGGTAAGATAACTGCTACTTGTGGCTTTAAGAACTTTTCATTTTCCCTGTTGAACTCCCTTGTTAATAAAATCCCTTGTTAAACCACATTTTGAGTGGCAACTGCTATGCATAGGTGATACGGACCTGGGGCTTTTAAGTTGGAGGCTTTTGCCTCCTTTTGGCCCGATTTCAATACCACAGTGAATTCTGATTTAGTCCACAAAAAGAAAAGCCATTTGGGATACCTAATAACATTGATTTTGGAATTTGGAAACTTTGGAATTCACTACTCCAGAGAGATTACACAAGAATTTTGTCAGTCTCCTAATTTGGCTGACAGAGGGCAGGAATACTAAACTACTGAAGATCTAGAGATCTTCAGGTGCTATACTTACAACTCTATAGTAAAAATTTCAACCTGCTTCCTAATTTAGACAACCTGGTTTCTATTCACCAAGCAGGTGATAGAGAGATTGTTAGCAGGGGAAACAAAACAAAGAGAAATCAACACAATAAAACACTCTGTTCCCTTCAAATCATCCTTCAAACCAAGAATGGGAAAGTTCCAATCACTGTTAGTCCTTCACTGAAAGTATTTAACATAAAAGATAGTTAAGGAAACCAGCAGCACAAAGGACAAAGTAAAACTTAAAAAACATATTGTCATTGAAACAAAACAAAAGTATATAAAAAATAACAATCAGAGGCACTCACAAAAAGACTGGCTCCTCTGTGTCAATGACCTCACCTGCATTGTGATAGTTCGCAACCTAAATACAAAGAATGTTCTGAGCAACTAAGAGCCTTAACGTGCTTACCTGTACTCTTTCTCCTACCATACTCTAGTCCTTACCTTTATTAAAATGTGGCATAAGTATGAGAGCTTTTTCAGCATTATCTAATCCTGTAATTGCTATAATGTGTTAGATCAAGCAGCCTAGAGTGGTTCTAACAGCTTACTCAGATGGTTAAGTAAAATGTGGATGTAGTATCATCCTATGTTAAAATCCAGGTGGTCAGAATTCTCTTGGTAGAATACAGAACCATGTCTGTCAAAGGGTGGACCCCAAACAAACAGCACCAGAGTCACCTGCAGAAAATTCTCAAGCCTACTCCAGAACTACCACTCTATCAATGGAACTCACAAATCTCTATTTTAGGGAATCTTCCAGATGGCATACAAGTAAAGGTTTGTAAGGCCCTCATAGAGAAGAAACCCCAAAGAATTGGAAGATAGAAGTAGAAATGCATGTATTATATGATCTTACTATGTCTCTTAAAAATAGTCTATTCACCATTGGTTTGAATAATACATTGGTAAAGGCTCTGTGGTGATAATTATCAGCATGCCAGGAATGATGGTAAAATATGCTACCCTTGTTACAGGCTTACTATAATTATTAAGAAAGATAGCATCTCTGAGTGACAGAAACCAAAAGGAGTCACTTAACCACCAATGACAAGTCACATATGGCCACTATAATGGGGATAGGAGAGCACCAATTAAAATGGCTTGACACACATAAATCTGTGGCAGTGACTGATTGTAACAGTCCTGGAACTGAAGTAGAAGCATTCTTTGTAAAGTAAAGTAAAGCATTCTTTGATCGGTATCACAACTGGATCAGAACAAACTCTAAGTCTGGTGAATGGAGACCTGCCTGAATCACTGCAACAGAGTCACTGTCCCTCATCCAACTCCCAGGCCTGAATGACTTCACAATTTCACTGAAAGTGATAATGGGTCTCTTGTGAAAGGGTCCCACTCTGCTAGCAAATGTTTCTAGACAAAGTGTTCTTCTCAGCCTTCCTTAAAAGGGGGAAGTTGTACTTGTTAATTTATGAGGATGCCTGTGCACTGGGGAAACACCAAGACCAGCTAATGTGAATCTCTAAGTGAGCACTGCACCTGAGGTGCCCATTACAAAGTACCTAGCTCATTAAGGTATCATCTGACACCAGCATTCATGAATGCACTGTGCAGAAGACAAAGCCAAGCAGTCCCAGTACCTGGAGGCATGTGCACTGTGCAGGCAGGTGGCCTGGCACCATGACATCTATTTGTCCATTTGTGTTGCACTACTTCTACCCTCTCTCATCAAAGCCCCGCATTCTCACTATAAAATGCAAGACTATGGGGGGCGGGGGGGGAGAGTGGAGAGAAAGGAGGGAGGGGGCACAGAGGACTATGGAGGAGAACTGTGTGCACTTTAGGAGGTGTAGTGTGATAACCGTCCAAAGAGAGGGGATCCTATTCATATAGCATTGTAAACTAATGTTACCTTAATTTCTTTCATTGAAATTTAAAAAAAAGAGGATGGGGGAAGATTCTCTATGATCAATGAAGAAAAATTTCAGATCTGATTTAGAGACAGTTCTACAAGATATCGTGGATGACAGTAGCATTACAGTCCGGAATTTCCCTTTAGTAACTGAGGAAAATCAGTCACACAAAATGTTGTTTCCCACTTCCCAATTTCTAAGTTCTGCTGACCCAAAGGGCCCAGTTCCCAAAGGAAAAGTGCTTTCACCAACAATGCTTCTAATGAACTGGAAGCTGACACCACCATGTGGCCACTTCCTGTTTCTCAGGCCACTAACCTAATAGATAACAAAGAGGATTATTATACTGTTTGGAATACTTGATTCAGTTGATGCTAGATCTGTTTTACCTCTAAGCACTTGCATGTTCAATATGAGAAACTAGGGAACTCTAATCTGGGTTATGAGAATAGTCTTAGACTTACCCTACTATTAGAAACAATGACACAAAATCTAGAGAATATATAAACTGTTTACAAGCTTTGGACAGCAACATAGGAAGTGCTATAATCTTTAAAATGAGAGCAAGAAAATTTATTCATCACATTTCTCTCACCAGGGAAATTTGAACAAAGTGCATACAGTGTCGGTCAAACACAGAATAGTTTTCTTGAATTAAAGATGAGCAAAAATCAAAGTTGAAAGTTGCGGATGATAGCTGAGGTTTGGGGGCTGTAGTGGATCATGAGGATGTTCCAGATATACAGACAGAGTATCACTCAGCTATAAAAAAAAAAAAAAACCACTTATCATTTGTAAAAACAGATGTGAAATTAGGCTGAGCAAAAAAAGTAAAAGAAAAAGACCAATAATGAGTTGTGTTATTTCTACGTAGAATATAAAGAAATCAAGGGGTCATATATAACCAAATAATAAACCCTACAATCTGACTGCAGAATGACAGTTATCAGAGGGAGTGGGGGAAGGGCAAGAACTAAGTGGGGAGGGTGCACAATGGATTAATGATGGTGAGTGTACAGTGGTGAGAGTGCCTAAAGGAGGAGATCCTGTACTGCTAATCATAAACACCTTCATATATCAATATTACTGCAATTAAAAGAAGTGTCATTGATGACATGCACTGATTACCGTGGGCTAAAGATTCTGCTGAAACAATGGCTACTGTCCCTCCTTCTAGTGCTTTTTTAACTTGAGGTTTGAGCTACCATTCCCTTTAATTTTGTAGTCCCTGCACTAGCTATCAAAATTTTTCATTAGTTTTTATCTTTACCCTCAAAGGGCAGCTTGTTGAATTCATAAGCTATACATAAGACTGATAAACAATGTTAAAGCAACTTTATAGATTTATCATTTGTTGTCATAAATTCACCTGTTAAGTATAACAATGATTTTTCAGAGCTGTGTGACCACTACCGCCACTTCAGAACATTCCTATCATCCCAAAGAGAAAGTTCACATACATTTGAGGTCACTTCCTGTGAAATCTGTCTAACTGAAGTTAAAAGAACTCTGAAACGTTTAAAGGAGTCCTGAGTTACTAAGTTGGAACCCAAAAAAAAAAAAAAATTAATCTTACTCTAGCATTCAAAGTCATTTCTTTTTTAACTAACCAAATCATTCAAAGTTACCAAAATAACGAAGAGCAGCCCAGTACTAAAAAGTGATAGAAATTATGTACAATGCTTTATTTTTCTAGTTGAAGGATTGTAGTCTTCTAAATTGTAGAAAATAATCTTCAAGATCTGGCAGGGTTTCGGGAAATGATGGAAGTACTTAGATGACAAAAATGTTAAATTCTGTCTTAAAATAACTACATACAGGAAATTAACTTCTGTAAAAAATACAGTTTCCCTACTTTGAATATATTTTAACTAAACAAAAGTATTTCTGGAAGTTCTTCAAAACTATATTACTTATACTGACTCAAGTGTATTTGTACAGTTTTATGGCTCTAACTTTGTATCAAAACAATATTCTAAATTTGCTCAATAAATGTTTACTTCCAAAACAAATTCCAATTCAGAATATAGGCAATGACGAATTACATATTACCCTCCCACTAAAGATCAACATCCCTGAATGTGACAAACAGCCAAACTAATATGCAACCAAGATATAAAGTCAAATTTTAAATATGTACAACTATAAAATAAGGAAAAATGCCATGCTAGAAAGTGAAAAGCATAAGATGAAGTCTGATTTCTTTTAGCTATCCTTTTAATAAGACTAATGCTATAAGCATCTATATTTTTCAGAGACTATGATTATATGTAGCATGAATGCTACATATTATCCATAGATACATTCATAATTCTATAAAGTGTATCAGTTAAAAAGGGCTTTAGGCAAGAAAGGCAACAGAAATATACAGGCAGGAGTTGATAAAAATATTACCAAATGAATGTGAAACCATTTGCAAGTAAGTATCATTTTCATGATACTTTAGGGATGAAACTACTTTTCTACTGAAATCAAACCACAATTGTTGGTCACATAAAATACTACAATATTCTAATCATTGCCTATGGGGAAATGACGTGAACAATTTGCTCCCCTTTAAAATGTTTTGATGTTAAAAGGTGGCTTATGCTTACCACTTTCATTACAGACCTGAAAGATCCAAGAGAAGACTAGGTATCCTGATTACTAGGTATCCTGTTTAGTTGCCAAACTGATGCATAAATGAGCTGACCTTTCATCTTCCTCTACTGAAAAACAACCAAAAAAGTAATAACCATATTGTAATACAGTTTGCAAGCATTGTGGGTCTCATTGAAAGTTACTGAAAACTTTTTTTAATTCCTTCTATAAGCAGATTACTTTTTACTTTCTAAAAGTTACAACATAAACAGCAAAGCATACCTTAGTATAAACATAATTATATAACAATTGAAATAATCCTTTTTTAAACAATTAATACTATAGGCCCACACTGGAGAAAACATTATGACCTATCTTCATTTAGAACTGCATTTGTCTTTTAAAGAAAAATTCCTATCTTCAGAATAGAAATTAATTTAACTATTAATCTGACATTATACTGCATGTCTATATACACTGTCTTAAATATTTCAATTTCCTGAACAGCAGCAATGGAAATTTTTTAAGCTACTATTTCACCAAGTACTTTCAAAACAGTTGCTTTAAAGGATAACTGATAGTCCTATTGGGAACAAAGGTACTAGAGGAAATGCATGAATATCTGGTTGAAATCTTCTATTTTCATTACATTCTCAAAAGTCACCATTCAAAATGAATAGTGAATGAAGTAACTAAAAACCCAGTGACGGTTCTCAGCTTATCCATTTATTTAGATATAATCTGAAATTTTCAATTTGGATAATTTATGTACATAAGAACAAACTTAATGAATCAAAACTAGAACCTACTTTCTAAAAATGGCCACTTACCTGTCAAGCGTTCTTCTGATATAGTTTTCTCATTAACATACAGTGCTTTAGGGGCTGTTCTCAGGTTCACTGTGTTATTTTCCTGTATCTCTTCAGTTGGTGGTTTCTCGGAAATGTTTTCAATGAAACTGGTGTTATTCTTCAAACCACTAGGTAATTCCCAAAATGAGGCTGCTGCTGCATATGTATCAAATGTAGTGGTGCTCTGGAAATCTTCTTTTCCACTATCAACCTTCTTTTTGAGAGTTAAATTTCTGGAATATAATACTCTTTTCCTAGTATGGCTTTTACGTAAGAGATTATTGTAACCATCTTTCCTCTTCACAGGCTTCTGCTTTTTCAGTTTTTGTTTTTCAGGACATACATAATTTACATTCTCTCTTTGGTAACAATTTTGATGTAACAATGGACAAACAGGTTGACGCTGTAATTTACACTGGATTATAGCAGATCCAGTAGAAAATGCACCAATATGTTCTAAATCTTCAGAATACAGTGCAAGACCAGATGAAACCAATATATCTGCTAAACTGTTTTTCTCATGAATGACATCTACTTTCAGTTCTGTTTCAAAACTATATTCCCTACACTGAAAAACTAAGCCTGGCTTACTTAGGAAATTTTGAAAAAAAAATGTTGCTTCTTCATTCCAATGTTCCCCTTTGGCAGGTAAGATACCATATAAGCTACAGGGATAACTTAGTCTAGGCAAATTCAAAAGCTCCTCAGGAACAACTTTAAGATGCTTTGTATCAGAATGAGGTATGTCAACAGAAAATCCATAGTCAATGAACACAAGAACTAAAGACTGATCAGAGACTTCAGAAATTTCTACTCTATTCCATTGGTCTTCCAAGTCATATTTGAACAAACAACTAGAACCTGGAATTAGGTGTTCTTGGGGCACTGTTTGTAAATCTCCCTGTAGATCAGAAAGCAACATAAAAACAGATTTCATTGTGTCAAAGAAATCTTCTAACTGAACACAGAAAACAGATGGATCAGAAACAGCAGTGGCAATGCCAGAATACTGCCGACCACTCTGGAGTTGTGCCCACATAAATGGTTTCACTGTATATGGTGACAAAGAAGTCTTAGATTCCTGTCTGAAAACAATTTCTGAAGGTCTAAGGCTGTTAACTTTGACATGAACTGTATTTAAATATTCTAAAAGTAACAAGCCATCTAGCAAAATTTCTACTTCCCAGGCAGTATCTATGTATTTCAGGAAAAGGATGTTTATTTCCAAATTAGCAAACAAACGCACAATGGATTCAAATGACATGCTCCTAAAATTTTCAAACCAAATCCACTTACAAGGCACAGCCTGTCTTGGAATATTTCTGATTTCATTACTAAGTACCTTGATATTATATAAAGGCACTATTTCATACCTACCGCGATCAAGGAAAAAAACAAGTACTTTCTCATCAACACACTTTTTTTCTACCTTTGATCGATACCACTTCAAAGTTTTCTTAGATTTTGCCAAGCACTCTAAGCCTTTTTTAATATTTTCCATAGGAAGAAAAGACTTTTTTTTTACTTCTCTATTAATTAATACTGTTAAATCTGATAAATTTTTCTTATTTTTAGATAATGTCACATAAAATGTCCCACTTTTTGAGATATAAAGAAGTTCAGCCTTTTCAAGTTGCCCAGGTTTTAACTCTTCCAAGGGAATTCTAACCAGATGTTGGCTGGATGGCTGAGGGACCACAGAACTTTCAAATTCAGTTGATCTCTCTTTCTTCACTTCATTCTTTCCACCAGGGCTCACTTCTCGAGAGAAAACAGAAGGCATTTGCAATCCTGTGTTCTGTAGTTTTGAACATGCTGTCCATTTCAATAGTTCACTGATAACACATTTTTCATCACAGATTATGTTGACTTCCCATTTTTGCTCATGTTTTTTCAAAAATTCACAAAAAACAGTTCTGTTACTTACTTTTGATACAAAATAATCCACAGTTTTGCAGTCCCATATTTCATCAGAGTCATTCCATTTCACACCACTAAGGAAAGAATGGATTCCCAGCTGAGGAATAGTCAAGAATTCCCTCTTGAGTTCATAAATTTTAGACATGTTTACTACTGCAGAGTTGCCATAGTCAATAAATTCCACTTCAAAAGAATTTTCAGGAAAAATTTTCTTAACAACTGCTCTGTAGATGGCATTATCACCAGAGTATTCTGCAACAACAAGATCTCCTACCATAGGTTTAATCAATTTTCCCTCTTTCACTATATTTGCTCTTCTTTCATTTAAAGTATTTGCAAGTCTGATGAGTACATTTTCATTTTCAGTAAGTTGAATATGAAAACTCGCTGGACTATTAATACTAGAAACATAACCTTTAACTCTGGCATTCAGATAAATTTTGGGTTGAGGAAGGTCTTTAATCTGTGGTCTTGTGATATTATGTAGATTTTGTGAGGTTGCCTGACTAAATTCTTTGATAAAAGACTTTGATACAACCGTTACTGATTTCTGGCCTACATCATGCTTACCAAGAATATGTGCAACTCCAGAAACAATTTTGACACATTTAAGTTCATCATTCAAAGACTTCTTCACTTTGTTTCTTGGCACAGGTTCAATTTTATAACAAACTGATGGTTTCCAAAGTCTGGCATATATACTTTTGGAATTTATTAATTGATCTATTTTATTTTCAGAATATGTTTTCAGACTATTATGGTGATGGCTGTTTTCAACTTTGCCTTTCAAAGAAACAGCATGTTTCCTGTTCTCATTTACTGTATCACCTCTTTCCAAAAGATGTGCTTGGTCACAGTGTTTTTTTCTATAAGCATGAAGCAACATTTTAATTTTTTGATTTACATGTTGATATCCATCATACAATTCTACTCCAAGCTGGCCATCTGACTCCCTGGATAATATTATTGCCCTTAATGGTTTACCCAAGAAATTATCTTTAAACCAGTTATTGATTTCTGCTGGAAAATCTATATCTCTTAGATCTGACAAAAAACACTTAATAGCTTGCATAGGTGTAAGGAGCAACTCTGGAAACTGATGTGAAATAGGCCTCAGCATACTTTCTTCTACCAACTGCTTATTTCCAAAGTCCACAAAATAGACTAGAAAGTCAGAAAGTGAATCTGTTGGCACTGCTAAAGCTCTGTAAAAGAGACCATCTTCCATATACTGAGATAGACACAGTCTCATTTTATTAGAATTATATCTTCTGTAATTTCTGAGATGACTAATTTCTGTGATTTTTGTTTCTATCATCTTTAGGTCTTTATTATTTCTGCTAAGGTGGCAATAAAACTTTTTAGGGCTGCATATGTGAGATATATATATTTCTTCCTCACTCCCAATTTTTATGTCAAAGGAAGAATAATAGTAACTGTAAAGACTAACTGAAGATGGCAATGGCTTTGATACTGTGCTGTACTGTACAGAGCCACAATTAATAAGAAATTCTTCTGCACTAGTAGATGCAGACTGTAAACCCACTAGATTACATGAACAGTTTGGGTGTATAACAACTAAGGCATAGATGATACAAGTCAATAACCCTCTAGATGAAGAAACAAAATTCCCAAAATCTCTACATGCCTCTCTTGTCCAACTGAGTAATTTACAATTAATGGGATCAACCAAGTGGTTAAGACTACACCGGAAGGATTGGGCTTCTAAAAGAAGAAAATGTGGGTTGATAGCACAAAGATCTTTAACAAAAACTCTTTCCTGGTAACCATAATCAACAAATACTATGTCAACTTCCTTTATAGATACTTGAGTCAAAACAGCAGCCCTATACCACTTCCCATCTTTGGAATACTTAGCAATACAGGCAACCTGTCCAATCTGAAAAGGATCAGAATGAAAGCTATAATAATTCTGAATTTGTTCCATTAGTAACTTTAAAGCTTCTAACTGACACTGGAGTTGACATGAAAAGTTACCAGGTCCACAATAATAAGAACACTTAATGTCAAGGACTGTTCCTGGTTTAAAACAATATTCTTTATAAGGCTGTGGTGACTCAGGTCTGAGAGACAAGGTGAAAGGGTTTTTTAAATCTGAGCAATTAACAGCTGAAGATTGTAACAAAGTTAAGTTTCTTCCTTTTACCTTATTTGAATTGTATGTCTCAGACTTGGGTACTTCAAAAAGAGGAGATACAAATTTCTTAATATTAACTTTGTTTTCCGATTTTAAATTTAACATTGAATATTCACTTATAAACTTTGGATAACATCCTGGTTCTACTTCCCAATATTCTGCATACCCAGCTTGTAACATAAGAGAGACAACATCAATATTTTCCGAGGCTTCAGTATTTTGAATATTTACAATATATTTGTCACCTTTTTTTGCTATAACTTGAAGCAAAATTTCTTTGTTCAAGACAATTTGTTTGAAATAATCAATTGCAGCCTTCACCCATAAATCATCAACCGGAAATATATGTGCAAGTGAACAGCACATTGCTAAAGCAGGCAATTCACAAAACTCTGGAAGCAAATATTTCACATCAAAAAATGGTATGGAATCAGTATTTCCATAATCCAAAAAGTACACATTAATCTTATAACTATTAATTTCAGTAATGACTGCTCTGTAAAAACATCTGTCCCTGCTGTATCTAGCACAACAAAACAAGCCAGGTTCTGGGTTTCTTAGAATCAGCTCATCATTTTCACACGAGTCATAAAATTTGTTTATATTTTTCATTATAACTTGAAATTCATTCTGATGTTCATTAGTCCGTACCCAGAAATTGGATGGGTTTAAAACATATGCTACAAAAGCTATGTAGGCTGCCTCTATCTCCATTTCTACAGTTTTAATGGGAAACCCTACTTTCAAAGTATATTTTTTATATAGAGAATCAATATTTCCAATAAAACTCTCAACTGCAAAGCTGTTTCTATCAAGAGTACTAGTCTCTCTCAACATATTAGAAATTTTTAAATCAGACACTGGATAAAGTGCTGGTGGGCTTACAATTTTCTGACCATTCAAATTAATTATAGACTCTTGAGTCTGTAATGTCACATGATATAAATGTTCATCCTTATTGAAACAATCAATGTGTGCATAAACAATTTGTCCTAACAAAGCTTGTTTGAATATATCCAGTTGAAATTTTCTTGCGTCAATATCTGAACTACCTAAATATGTCAGAGAACATGGAAATGAAAATAATGGTACTGAAATAAAATCCTGTTTAAGTTTCTTTACATAAATTGAGGGTACCGCCTCACTACTGCCATAATCCATGAACCAAATTTTCACTTGATTGTTGGGCAACAGCTGCTGAAGAATGCCTCTGTGCCACTGTCCATTTCTCCTTTTGGCAACACACAGCAAGCCAAGATTATCACATGGGGGACTACTTTCTTGACTTACACTATCATAATGCAAAGTCATACACACTGTCAGGTTTTCTAACTCTGGAATCCATTTAGTTAGCTGACAATAGAATTTACTTGGGCTCAAGGCAGATGATAGTTTCACACTTCCAATGTGACCTACTGGTAAAGATGGCTGTAAATTATCCGGAACATGTTGAATAGTAAATAAAATGTCATTATTTAATGACAATTCAGGTCTTCCATGCTGTAGTAAGTTTGGCATTTGTTGCGGGAATTCTTTTAACATTTCCACAATAAGATGAAATGAATCTCCATCAATAAGTCTTCCTAACTGTAATTCAAGAACCTCGGATATAATTTTGGGCACTTCAAGAAGAACTATTTGAAGAGGCAAAATAGCTTGTACATAACCTTTCACTTGCAGTCCTACTAAAGACTTGAAATAATTCAAAGCCTTCGGGGACCATCTCTCCCCAATTGGTAGTATGTTCGTAAAAATACCAAATACAGCCCGCGCTGGTAGCTCAAATAAGCTCTCACAGGCTGAAGCAACATGTGTGCTATCAACTCTTAGTTTTTCTCCACTATCTATGAGGAACACAGTATAGAGTTCATTTTTCTTTTCCACAACTCTTCCTCTTTGCCATTCTCCTGATGTTCTTTCTTCTACCAAACAAAAATCATCAATGTTCACATTATTTTTTCCTTTTGGAACATGCTGTATTTCTCTCTGCATTATGTGGTAGTCAAACTCACATTCAATATTACTTCTGCCTTGAAATTTCACCAGAATGTCCTTGGGAAAACATTCTATGTGTGATATTGTCAGATCCATATCTAAAATTGCTTGAGAGAGAGATGCATAATCCATTTTCTAAAAAGCAAAGAAGTACTAATTAGCTACTGGACAGTTAGGAAAATTAAAATGAACATCATACAAATTAAGCATGTAAATAAAAACTTTAAAAAATATTTCCACACCCACATAATATTCAGCATCTTTTCAACATTTGGTAAAAATTACATATACCGGAAAAGAAGACAGATGCATCTAAATTAAGCAAAATGCATCTAAACTGCTCACTGACTTCCCACTTTTAAATTCTACTAAAAAAAAATTCTACTAAAATAACCAAGAGTTCACTCAAAACAACAACAACAACAACAACAAAAAAAAAAAAAAAAAAAAAAAAAAAAAAAAAAAAAAAAAAAAAAAAAAAAAAAAAAAAAAAAAAAAAAAAAAAAAAAAAAAAAAAAAAAAAAAAAAAAAAAAAAAAAAAAAAAAAAAAAAAACGGAAATAATGTGGTCACTGCTAAACAAAGAAAACTCTTAGTTTTCCAGAAACTAACACATTTCCACTAGATATTGGGTGGGAAGAAGTCATGGAATATATAACAGAAGGAAGTCCAACAAAGTCCACTGAAGTTCTTCTCCCACTGAAGAAAACTACTTTCCCTGTGCAGAATCCTGAAAACTCGAAAGGGGAATGCCAGAACCAAATTCAGGTGGTGAACCAACAGAGGATACAATACACTCTTCACTTTGTGCCAATTATCATTATTTGAAAGCCATCATTATTCAATTTCAAGATTCTTCTTTAATCATGGGCAGTTTGTTGCATCCTGACCACCACACAAAGGAAAGTCAAGCCCGGAGAGACTCTAAGGTAGCTTACATATATACAGACCTTGTCAATGGAACCTAGATTACCAAGGTGATCAAAACTGTAATAAAGGAGGAGGAATAAATCTTTAGTATAAAGGCAAAGCTCTCTACTACAACTATGAATCAGAGTAATTTTCTCTACTTGCAAACTTTAAAAATAAGGCAAAAATTCAAAGTTATAAAGTAATATGCAAATTCACATGGTATCATCTATGGTGATAGGACACCGCTCAAATCCTACTTGACTATGAGTCAATAGTTGGCAAGTATCAATTTTTTCTTTACGGATATAAAAACCTAAAATTTTGAGACAGCTACTTAAAAGTAAGCAAGGAATAAATATATGGAGTGAAATAGTAAAGAACTGCTCTCAAAAATCTAGTTTCCCTTTTCAAAAAAGTCGAAGAGAATAATGCATTTTTATTTGACTAGTCATTATGAAGCAACAATTAAGATTAGCCAGAACAATACACGCATAAGAAATTTAAAGCTGTTGCTGGGGAAGTCATTGCAAAATAAAGACAAGTTGAGTAGAGAATACCACAAAAATCAGAGAAAGGGGATAAAAAGATGGTGAAAGTGGAGTATAGAAGACCAAAATATAAAATCTTACTGATATATAAAGGTTATCTCAAAAAGAAATTATGTAACAGAACATATAAGCCTTTTTTCTAAAACATAAAATTGAAGTCACAAACTGAAACATGTCACTGGAAAGCTACAGAAAGAAAAAAGATCGAAGATGACATTTGAGTACTGGCTACACTTTTTATTTCCATCTAGATAACTAATTTTGTATGGTAATCTTCATTATCTGATCTATTGAGATCCTGGGCTATGCTTATTTGATGGACTCTAAGAATAAAATCTATGGTAACATGCTAAAATGTATTAGAATAAACAAAAAATCTTGAGGAAAAGAAAGGTCTTTCTTAAGACACAATTATTTAAAGTCACTGACTGTCAGTCAATTTCCAGATTTTGTCAGTTTACAGACTTACCAGGTACTCTTAAGGAAATTCAAGAAAACCTACAAAATATTATGCAAATTCATGCAACATAATCTAGCCCACATTTTTGGTGATCACCTGTGGGACCATGTATCCATTAACCTGGGAAGTGGGAAAGGGAATAAATAAGTAATCAGGAACCACCTCACTCTTCTTAGTTGTAAAAAACAGATAGGGTCACAAGGATTCCTTCATTAAATGAAACTGGGGTATGGAGTATAAGCCAATAAGCTAAAGAAAACCTATGGGCAGAAGGAAATTGCATCATCAGGCCACTAAAACTACCAGAAGCCTACTCCTCCACAAAGATATTCCTCCTTCAAATTACACAAATAGCTTTATGGGAAGTTTCACACTAAAAAAAGAAAAACAAACCTAAGTGTGGTTTGCAATTGCTCTCCTTTAATGCTAATTTTACCTAATGCCAGTAACATCTAGAAATAGATCACTAAGGCATTACACACCAATCCAAATAAAGTCTTATCTGAGATACAAAAGGAAATATTCACAACTGACAAACCCACTAGCACATCAACTCTGAATGAAGAAGAAACTGCTTGAGTTAATAATCACTGTGTATTAATGGACAAGAGCTAACAGGATGATAAGCAATTCTAAAGGAGGATTTATTAGAAAGAAATCTGAACAGGAATGTGGCTGAGCCTCTAAGAATTGACACAAAAAGAAAATGTGTAGGTCACATAATTCTTACCAAAAGGCCTCCCAATGAAAAAGATTTTTTTTTTTTTTTTTTGAGACTAGGTCTAGCTATTTTTGCCCATGGAACCACAGGCTCATGTTGCCCGGGGTACCACAGACTCAAGCAATTCCCAGCCTTAGCTTCCCAAGTAGCTGGGGTTACAGGCACGCGCCACCACGCCCAGCTATTTATTTTGGAACTAGGTCTAGCTACGTACGGCCCCAGACGGGACTTGAATCGTGATCCCTAGCCCCCGCCGCTTCATAGGCTGAAGCTTATAGGCATGAGCCACCATGCCCGGCCTGAAAAAGATTCTTAACCAGGTGGACAGAATAACCAATTCTGTGAAAGTCAATTAGCCTGCTTCACCTGTCTCTCCAATGCTTACTCAAAAAGATTTTAAAGTTCCCAGTGCCATAAATAAAACTTCCAACCGTGTATTTGAGACCAGAATGTAACGATTCAAAGGAAAACCAACCGTTTTACATAATGGGTAATTATATTAAAATTTCATTAAAATCAAGATGTTTCAGATCCAGCAGCCTTTACTCAATATTATATTCCTTACAATTACTGCATTTATAGAAATTACAACATATATATAGGAAACAAGTTTTATATTCCTTACAATTACTGCATTTATAGAAATTACAACATATATATAGGAAACAAGTTTTATTTACAATTCAATTAATTGTATACAATTTAGGAAACTTTTTTCTTGTAATCAGATTCTAAATCTGTAAAATGTGAGGGCTGAACCAAATTAGAGTTTTACAAACCATTTTTTAAATTTTTTTGGCAATAGAAATCCTTCATAAACCATATAAGATGCAAAAAAGTAAATAGAAGATACAAAACAGCTACCAATAGGAATTATAAATGTCACTATAATCATTTTATAGTTTATACAACTTACTATACAGTAAGTAAAAATGATAAAGTCATTCTGATTAACACAGTTTTATAGCAGCTTTCATTATATATTTTGCTTTATTGTTTTGTTTGATGTTGAGAAAATTAGACTCAGAGACCTGCAATACTCCATAATAATTAATGCATGATGGAATACACAGAACTTCTATGAAAGTCATAAACTCCTGAATTAAGATCACAGCATCATAGTTCGAAGGTTTGTGGAAAAAATAATCTACAAACACTCTTAAAATTTATGAGTGCTCCACTACACTAAAATTCCTTGAATCTAACTGATAAAAGTAAATCTCACTAGTAAAAGTAAATATAGAGTAAAGGTGTGGTTAATCATTTATAATCTTTGTGCAGAAAAAAAAATTTTAATAGTAAAAATCACCAATTACCAGCTAAGGGATACATGAGGTAAAAAGTTGCAAAATGTAAATTAAAAACAAATCCTGTGTGAGGAGAAGGATAAAAATGTAGAGCTTTAAAATGCATTGGCACTAAATTGTGATGAACTTAAAATGGACTATTATAAATATAGTTTATTATGTCTAGGTTTCATGGCAACCAAAGTAAAAATCCATAGTAAATACAAAAAAAAAAAAAAATGATAAAAGAGAAAGGAACCTAAGCATGCCAGTAAACAAAACCACCAGGCCACAAATAAAGAGGTAACAGAGGGTCTACAAAACAGAAGCAATTAACTAAATTTTAGTAAGTACACATCTATCAATGATTAGTTTAAATGCAAATGGACAAAATTCTCCAACAAAAGAGGTGGCTGGGTAGATCTTAAAAAATAAAGAAAACAAGGAAGCATCTTACATGCTGCCGCTATAAGAGAATCACTTCAGACATAAGGATACAGAACAACTGAAAATCACAAGGGTGATATGAATACACAAACAAGCCTGAAACCAGCCAAGTACTCCATTCCCTGGACTGCTTCACAGATTCCTTTTCTGATAAAGAACCTGCTTCTCTCTCCCCTAGCTTCCTTCATTTGCCTCTAATGATCATTCTTCTCTAATGAAAGAAGAAAGAAGGGGGTTCCCTTCTTTATTCCCCGGAGAATAATCTAAAGTATTCCAGAGGGGCAACAGACCAAGAGGATCTCATGATGTAGGGCGAAACAAGAGCACCTCCTGGGTATCAGGGACCATGAGCAAGAGAAGGAACACAGAGGAAATGCAACCCCACCAAGGGTAGTGGCTTGGTGATAGGTATAAAGATGTAGGCCCTTTAAGGTAATTGGGAGTAGATGAGTTTATGAGGACAGAACTTCATAAATGTTATCAGTATGCTTAAAATCACAAGAGAGCTAGCTCCTTCTGTGCTTTACTACATGAGAGGATATGACCATGAGAATACATCTACATCAGGAAGCAGGCTTTCATCACGTCTGCTAGCATCTTGAGTTTGAACCTTCCAGCCTGCAGAACTGTGAGAAAGTCTGCTGTTCATAGGTATCAGGCTTATGGTATTTTTTTATAGAAGACCAATCTAAGACAGACCCCAAGAAGCACTTATTTATGGTCTCTATCAATCAACATTTACAATAAAAAGCACTTACTATATAAAAATAAGAACAATTTTTAAAATATTTTAGTAACTCATTTTAAAACACTGAATGTTAAATATTTTCATGAAAATAATTTCTCAGAAATAAAAGTGGGTGACAAATTTGAGTTTTATAATTTCCACAAATCTCAATGTCTGATTAACAGAAAACAGCTGGATTCCCATAAACTGCTTCTACATTCACTGTGTTGCAGTAGGTTATTTGGGGGTAAAATATGAATAAAATCTGTCCTAAACAGGTGTGTATTAAAAATATAGAGGAACATTTTAATATATTTTTCATATAGCTGAGGATTTGTTTATATCCATAAAAATCCAAGATGAATTGTATTTTCTTAGATGCTAGTTATAACATGGAATATAAAATCATATGAATAAAATTTTGGTACTCTTTGGTCTACCTTGCACTTTGTATATTTTAACATGAGTTATTTTAAAGGTATTATATTGATTAACTGAATTGGTTTCAGGATTATACAACGTTTCCTAATATACTGTATTCCCTGGTATTTCACAATACTGATCTATTGGTCTACCCAATATTTCAAAATCTACTGTCACCACCAACCTCATCAGAAAACGCAAATATTTGGAATCCATATCCATCAAGCTTGCAGCAGCAGTCACTACTATTCCAACACTGTAATTTGAGCTTTAAAGTTTTTATTTTTTTCATTGACAACAGCCATCAGCTTTCTTTAAACAGACAAGCTTACTTTACTCATTTTTTTCATCGCTTCTATTTGAAATTTCTCTCCCAATTGACTGCTCTTTTGGGGATGATCAGAAAAAAGTTATTACAATTCACTGCTTGATGTCTAAATAGTTTTTTTTTGGCTCTATAATGTAGTACTTAAAAATATGACTGAGCTGTCCCTTACACATGAGATGTATAAGGTAATCTATAACTTGAAGTGTATACTCACTTTTATAAAATGCCTGTAAAATCCAAATATAAATTATTACAATTTGTCTGTATACAATAGTTGTATGCTACAAAATGAAAACTATTTATGATGAATTTCATGGGTGTCAAGTGCCAATAAACTGTTCACTTACTATAATAATTTCTTGGGTGTAAATATGTTTCAAGTGTCATCCAAATGTGCAGTTTGGACTTCAGTTATGCTTCAATAAAGCTGTTACTTACACAGACACACCATTCAACTTAAATGTTTGTTAACAGTGGTATAATAGAATTTTAGAGCCATTCTTTTAATTACTATTGAAGAAACAAGTATATGTAAAATTAACATTCATTAGCTCTGATGAATAGATCTTAAGAGACCATTAGGCTGAGGCAGGGAGTGTCAGTGATATGTACAGAGTACTAAACTGATATCCTCCATTTATATGAATATTTTTTGCATACAAATAGATGGCGTGAAGAATTCACATTTAACAAATAAATTAAGGGAAAAGAGAAAGAGTATCCTTTCCTTCTGTTTAGCTAAAGGTTGTGCAAAGCAAAGTGCTTGTGGCTTTTGTTGTTGCTGTTGTTTTAATCGTGGTTTTTCTTTAGTACCAAGGTAAAATTATTTTTGAAAGTGTGTTAAAACATAAAAGACTCGACAGAAATAAATTTCTTCACAGCAGCACTCTGATACTACGACTTCGTCTTTTTAATGCCACAAAGAAAACCCCTAGTAATAGTCACAGTGCTCACTGAATCAAACCAGCAGATGCCTTCTGTATAAACCACGTTTACCAGGTCAGTGGGAACAAGTACCCACAGGCCAACCTACGATCAAACGCCATTAGGAGGTGGGAAGATGCCCCAAGCTGGACATGAGGTGATCCCACAATTCAGGGCTGGTCTCCGCTCCTCTGTGACAAAACCATAATGGTTCAAGACATAAAAGGTTCAAAAGATGAAATGGATAGCATGGAAAGCTGCCTGACCATAAATAAATAAAGTTTGAACTTACAGACAGGTCCCGGTGCGGGACTAGCAGTTCTTCGAAATCCTCTACCAAGGCTCAAGATGGCGGAAGGCTCAAGTCCTGGTTTCGCCTCTTTTATGTAGGTTGCGCATGCGCAGAGTGGACGCTGCGTCAGACATCAGCAGCTTAGTAAGCTCCACCGCCGTAGGTGAGGCTTGGAGGAAATGCCTAGTCTGAGCTCTAAACTGCAGGTGGATAACCCCTGTCTGGTAACGACTAATCAAAGCCTCATGCAGGAATAGGTTAAAGGGAAGATGGTTCTGGGTACTCTGGATGGCCTACGGTGTTGTCACTGATGTAACTTACCTTGTGGTGAATGTGAGGTGGAGTCATCCCACTTATCTCCTTAAGTTAGAACCGCAGGATAGTGCGTACAGACCCATCGTGTGGCAATCCAAGGTGGAAAGAAACCCAGGAACCCTAGAGCATTTACAGATTAGTGAAAGCAATGGCCATGTATTGAGCTGTGTGCATGGTATTTGCTATCCTATATTAGCGCAAACCTGAAAATGTAGTCAAGAAGCTTTCAATGCACAGGTGCTTTATTTCATTCAGACTACAAACTTGCTGCAAGGGCCCTTTCATTATTTTGCAATCGCTTAGAATTCAGAAATAAGATGGTTATCATAGAGATGCTAGCAAAATGTTGATTTAAAATGAAAAACAAAGTCAGACTTACTCTAATTAAATCAGTCAGGTTTAGCTAACTGACTTCAAAATGAGATCATTTTGACAGGTTACTTACAGGCATTGACGTCACCAAATCATTGATTCCTAACACATTATAAAACAAAAATGCTCCAAAACTGATAAATGGTTGAAAAAGATGTGATATATTTACACAATGGAATATTGTTCTGCAATCAAAACCGACAGAAATGATGCATATGTGATAACATGGATAGAAATCGTATTAGTAGAAATAGGTCAGAAGGAAAAAGACAGAAACCATATGGTCTCAACTATGATAGGATATAGGCGTAACAAACAAAATGCCAGGAAAAAGTCAAAATAAGCTGACAGTAGAGCTGCTGTAGGCAGCTTGGGAGGGAAGAATAGGGAGGGGGAAATCAGGGAAGAGGGAGTACAATATCGAGATGGGGGTTCAGGGGTAATAGGGTGAAGGGAGAATCAGAAGAAATACAATCAAGTTTATATATATATGTAAACAACAAAATGATTAATAAAAAATAATTTAAAAAAAGAAAAAAGATGTTATTAAACAATTTTTTGCAATCACTGACTTCATTTTAAAAGTTCATTCATAGGTACACTTATAATGAATGCACTTTATGTGTATTATGCCTTAATGAAAAAAAGGAAAAAAAGCTTTTGGAAAGTATGTTAAAATTAATAATATATTTTCTGAGCAGATCTGTTAAGGAAGGAATATCTAAGTGAAAGAATAACATAAAATTTAGTAATTTTTGGCACAGCCTTTTTATTTAGCTTCCCACAAGTTCAAACAGTAGACAATCATAATGGTGGGCAGAAAATACTTCTTCAAGTAGTCTCTAATTTTAACACTAAATAATAGATTATTAACCAAAATTAAAAAATCAAGTCCTCAATTTACCAGTCATTCACTCATTAGAGATATTAGAGCATTACGATTTCCCACATTGACAATATCAAAAAGCCATTTCCATTTTTTCTGTTTACACCACCCACTCTAGAAAGTTAGCCCTAAATAAATTAATACTTGCTGCCTTGTTCTGTCTCTTTTGACAGGGATTTCTGTCTTGTTGTATTTTTAGATGCCACGAGGAGGCAGCATGAATTCACCCCAGATGCCAGGTTTTCTATGGTCATCTTCTGAGGAAAGGTTTCTTTCCTACTTAACATGTAATTAACCTTTTTTTCCCCAACAATGTCCAGTGTTAAGAAGGACATGTGACAACAGATACTGTCATACACTTGTGGGACAAGTGTTGATTGGGAATACTTGAAAATTACGTTAGGCAGAAGCCTTAAGATTGCTTACATTCTTTGCCCTGACTTTCTCCTTTCCCACAAAAATTCTTCCACCCTCCAGTAATTTGTCTTGAGGAAATTATTGTGGTCATAAGCAAACATTTAGTCACAAGCACTTTCAGTACAACTTTGATCACAGTAGCACAAACTAGAAAGAATGCTGAGATCCAACAAGAAGAAATTTAAGTCATAATGGATAGTGTGTGACTGTTAAAAATGATACTTTTAAAACAGTAATTTTATTTTCAACTAATTTTTTAAATTCTCACTAATACATAAGACCCTGGATGACAACTTACCAACTTCAAAATAGTTAACTCCTGAAGGAGGAAGAAAACCTGAAGGAATTGGGGCTAGAGGGCAAAGGAGACTTTAGCTACTTTTTGCTATTTTGTTAATATTTTGTCTTATTTGTGTCACAGAGAATATAACAGACAAATCCAAGGTGAAAAAAATAAAATATTGTTATCTTTCAGGCATTTGGGGGGACTTTCAGTGTGTTTGAAATATAATTTATATTTATAATTTTAAATTATTTGGGAGTTGAATAAAACCAATCGCATTATGAATTTCTCACAACAAAATATGCTGTGTGGTGATTATATACCTAAGTAATCTCAGAATTGACATAGCTACTATATTTGCAGACAAGAACCATTACATATATCAAAAAGCTTCATCAGAGATATTAAAAAACTGAGGACCATATCAGTGACTTCTAAAGTACAATCTTTCTTTCAATGATTATTTGGAGGGTACATACTAGTGATCCATTGTGGTTACAACATGTTACTCCAGAGCTGCTGCTACATTCAATGTCATGATGAAATTCTTGCTAAGGGTGAAGGCATGCCCTATGATCCTGGCTTTGCAAATGAGGTCAGAGGAATGCTTGTGCTCAGGAAGGAGGATTCAGTGTAATAAAAGAATCAGCCAGTAATTAATTGAACCATGTCCTTTGTCTATCTTAACACGTACTACTTTGCATCATTGCTGCCTATCTGTCTATATGGTTGGCACACAATAAATAACTGATGACTGGCCAGTCCCCAAGAACTAAAATTCCATGAGTAGATTGATGTGCCTATTGATATCCAACTCCCAGATGGTGAATCTTGCTCAGAGGTAAGTACCAGCAGATAGTTAGTGAGTGAAGGGGAAGTCAAAGAAGCTCTTATTTGCATGAAAACTTCCCAGATCTCACCAGCCAGAAGAATCTCTTCTTCTCAAATATGTATGTAGCCTTTTAGAATATTTAACATCTGTTCCTTTAGTCATTTGTTTATGTCTCATTTCCATTACTACATTATAGTACCTTCTAAGTTTTTTGAGAGCAGGAACTGTTCTCTTTTGCTAATTTACTACAGAGTGATGGAAAGTGGGAGAAAAAAGCCTTAAAGCTAAAGTTAATTCATTTAAATACTTTCCTAAGTTCAGCGGAATCATATTGACCTTAAAGAATGCACCTCTTAAAAGAAAACTCACAAAGGAATACAAATGGCACAAAATTCAAAAAAAAAAATAAAAAAATTAAAAAAAAATAAAAATAAAAAAATAAAAAATAAAAAAAAATAAAAGAATAGAAAAAAAAAAAAGAATGCACCTCTTAAACATGTAAAATGAATCCCTTTTTCTTGCATTAAGTGAGTTGGAGGCAAAGGAAAGGACGATGACATGACATGAATTGCCATCCCTCCTTCAGGGCTACCCTGCTTGTGTGCTCAGCTATTTCCCAATAAACACCAGCAAACAATGGCAGCTGCCAAATATTTTCTAGGTCATTTGTTCTGTTTGTAAACAGAAAGTGTACAATATTTAACAAGATGTAATCATTTGCAATTGGATTTATGCAGAATGAAAGAATTTTTAAAAAAGAAGAGGGAAATTAATGCAAGTCTAAGTGTTTAATGACCCCATTAATTGAGAGTTAGGTAATTAGAGAAATTAAACAGAGGCGGTAATAGCCTTGGAGACATTAATCTATTCTAGGAACACTGTTAATGTTTGCCAGGTGATTTTCTTCTGAATTAAGAACTGAGAGTCAGTCTACTTTGACACACACAGTAGTTCTAGAATCTAGCCAATTACAGGAATCACTTGAACAACACACATTCTTGGATTCTCTTCCCACTTCCTCACTCAGAATCTCAGGGGCAAAACTCAAGCATATGAATTAATAGCTAGCCAGTTGGTAAAGTAACCATGGAGCTCTCAGGCAAGTATAGTAAATACAGAACCATGTGGCACCATAATTATGGAAGACGATCTACCACTACAGCAGCAAACATGATAATACATAAATTTATCAAAGTAGCTGTATACCTTAAATTTGCAGTTACATGTCAGATTCAATTCACTAGTTATTAAATTAAAACTAATTAAAATTAAAGCTGGGCAGATGATTGGTTTGATTTTTATGTACAATGCTAGCCAGGTTTGGACATCATTGCTTAAGGAACAGGGTTTCTCAATCTTGGCACTACTGACATTTTTGAACTGCTGCCAGGGAGACAGTCCTGTACCATAATATCTGATAGCATCCATAATATCTGATACACATAAGATACCAAAGCACCTCCCACCCCTGCCTTCTCATAGAAGTAAAATGGCTACATTTCTCTGCATAAAGTGTAAATCACCACTGGTTAAGAACCACTGCTTTAAAACCCTGTCTGATAAAATCTTCTGCAACGAGGCAAACATCCTGTACTAACCACAAGTGACATTGAACTTGTACAGTGTGACTAGAACCACTAACAACCTAAATTTTAAATATTATTTTAACTTATAAAATTGTAAAAGCCACATGTAACTATAGTGTATCATCAGATAGAACCATTCTCTGATTTTAAGCTCACTTAAGTCAGATAACTTCACAGGAAATATTTTTCTAGCATGAACAAATATTTATGGAATAAAGAGAAAGCTAAAGATGTGGCTACTTCCATAAAGATTTCTCAGATTACTCCATCCAGCAGGATCTCTTCCTCTCAAAAGCATGTCCTTTCTAGTTATAAAACTGGACCTGATGTGAATATAACTAATAATGTGAAGGAGTATTCGGGGAGACCTCCTGGAAATGAGCAAGAAACGGTGGGAAAACAGCAAATATTGGGTGATATAAAATCTTTCATAATGTAAACAGAAAAAAAAAAAACCTAAGGTAATTACAATTTAATCACCCAAAAGAAATAATGTATCATGAAGTTAAACAGTTTGTTCTCAGTATTTAGAGATATGCTAAGAATTATTCAAAGAGAAGTAAAAGCTCAGACTGCATGACAGGAAAGAACTGTCTTTTTAGATAAAAAGTGTATGGGGAGGTGTACGGAGTCAGGAACTCATTCAAAAAAATAAAGCAGTGGGTCACAGGTTAGGGGTTGTAGTGCAACCATTCTGTAATGACAGTCATAGTGCAGGCACCCCAAATTTACATAGGTTCTTTATGGGATCTAGTAGCTACACAAATATAGCAGGCAGGGCAGGATCCAGACTAGGGCCAGCAGGTACTGGGAGGCAGGCCCACACTCTTCCTCTGGTATTTTCTTCACATTCTCGCTTTACTGTTCTCACTTCTTATGCTCTCAGCATCTTCCTGTAGGTTGACACCACCCTTTTAATCTCCCCTCCCAAGCCCAGGTGAGCCCACACACACAGGCACACACCCACTGGGCCAGGAATACGCAATCATGGGGAGGGCACAACACTACAGGTGCTGTTCATAGAGGATAATAGGGGAAACATCCTGATTAACTCATTTCCCCTAATGGGCAGAGACTCAGCCTAAAGTTGAGCATGGACACACTTATAACTTGTTTTCCTTCCAGTGAGGGAAGAGATGAATAAATACTTAGAGCTTTCCTAAGAAGCTAAGTTCCTTGGAACAGTTACAGGAAGAGCTTGATGTGTTTAGAAGGCACATGTATCATCTCCAAGGCAAGATGCATCAACTTTATTCTGACCTTCCTTTCAACACATTCAGTAGCAGCCATCCTGGACCCTCATGACCTGACTGGATTAGAAGCTCCTGACAGCACCATGGACATACTCTTAGTGTAGCATCTAAACTCTTGTAAGGCCTTACTATTTTATTTGCTATGCCCAGTAGACAGTGATCTTCCCAAAAACTGAGGTTTATTGTTGATGTAATGTGGGTTCCAGCTTCAAGGGCCTCTTATCAGAGTCCAGGGCAGGTGTATTTTCCCATCTCTGGTAGGCTGTGTTTCGTTTTCAGTTGTTCCATAGGCCACTGGCTTCCTTCACAGATTAGGTCATTCAAATCTGGTGAACTCTGCCATCAGATTTTGGAGTGAGTCATTCTCATATAATGCTGGGCTTCACTAGTACCAGGACTAGCCTCCAACCAGGAGCTCAGAATGGATACCTCACACAAACTGTGCACTGGAGTGAGTGTATTGTCATGACATCGGCTTCGAATCAAATGTTCTCAGGGGGCATTCTCATAGAGACTTCAGACATTTCAACTGCACACCCCTGCAGGGCACCCAAGTGAACTTCAGTTATTACTGCAGCCATGTCTGTGTAGATGCTAAAGAAAGAAACTGCTCAGTGACACCCACAGGGCTTAAAAGAATTTCAGCACATTTCCTGTTACTCATCTTCATCAGAGAGGTGAGCAGAGAGCAGGTTAATATGACCACTGAAGATGCTGTTTTCTGTCTCAGATCATGTCCCAGACCACAGATAACAAAAATTTTATATGTCCCTTGAATGGTCCAGATCATCCCACTTAATCCCAAATCTTTTTTATTTGCTATTGTTAATTTAGAAAACTTTCTTTCTCTGAGTAGAACAACTGCAACATTATAATGATGATCTGGATTAAAAAAAATGTGTTTCACTAAATCTGTGGGTCATGAACTTTTCCATTAAGACTATCTCCATAATTGTAAGAGACACAGTTTCTTCTTCATGGCCTGCCTGTGTCTGGACAGAGAATATGGGTCCCCTCTCAGTCGGGAAAGAAAGGAATAAATAAAATCTGTAGGTGTCCCCACTGCCAGTGCTAGCCTGTCAAGAACTATTGACAGAGCTCTAAGCAGATCATTTTGGAACTCTTTTTGGCCCCCTCTCAGAGCTCCTGGGATCGGAGACCAGCAGACAAAACTGTGCTGTTCTTTGTTTCAGGGAATACAAGCAGATGGACTTTGGAGTGAAGAAATCGTATTTGTAGAAACCTTTGCCCAGAGTCATAAATCTACGTGCTGCGTGGCAGAAATGTCTCTGACTCTGGAACAAAGAACAAAGAGCATTTTAGTCACACGGAGGAAAACACCAAAGAAAGAGAAAACACAGAGTATTTGTGTTGCCCCCAGACCTTCCCCTGAACAACCTCCTGCTTCCCCTAGACCCCAAGTCACCCAGCTCCAAAGCAAAGGGTTCTAATGATAAAACTAATAGCCAAACCGTCCCCCAAGCCTACATATTCACTTTCAATGCCTAGGAGCTTAGATACTTCCTAGAGTCATAAACCTCATGTTTTATAGGGTTTTCCAACAATCTGGAAGTCCTGAGGTGTCCTTCAGCAAAGTGAGGGAGTGACTGAGACCCTGGGTCACAAAGGTACTGGGGAGTCAACAACCCCCACATACCTGACTGGATCTTCCAAACATTTCTCTGGCTCATAACAGAAGACTCTCACTGTAGAACAGTTTTAAAACATATAGAAGTATTAAGAAAGGAAAACAGTCTCATCATCACACAACACATTTTATTCACCAAGTTCTATTGTGATGAGAGAAAATGACGTTACCGCTAATGGAGTAAACAACAGACATGTGGTGTCATGCTTCTCATGCGTTTATCCTAATGCTGAGAGTATGTGAAGCATCAAAGTGTACTTGGATGAGACCTTGTGTGAGCTGCACAATTAGGTATGAAAAATCATGAAATAAACCAGACCATTGAGTCTGAGAATAGTGGTCTCTGAGGAGATCTTGATGGTGCACACAAAAGACACTCCAAATTGGCCTGATGCTGCTCAAATGCTGCTGTTGCTACCATCATTTGCAGGGCCCAGCTCAGGATCATTGGAGTGTTCCAGAGCTGTGAGATCTTCCCTCTGAGTCCTTATCACAGAAACTAAAATTCAGGCAATTAAATTGAAAAAAGTCAAGATAGAGTGAATGAGAAGAACAAGGCTTGTGGGTTTGTTCTGACCCTGCAGAGGTTATGAGGCAGGGCTCTGGGGGTGGTTTCTAATATCCTATGGAGGTATCTGGCATCACAGGGGAGCTCTAGTGATATGGGAGGGCTCTGTTCAGTGGTCACCCAGGGTCTATTGGCATTAACTCCTTGATGTTTGTTGAAACATCTAATTTGAACTCATCGCTAAGTTGTTCAGTCAGCTCCGCAGATGCTCCACAGCTGGGAAGCTACTTACAAATGATGACTCCTGGATCTGGGATTCAAGGCTATACCCTTGGCTCTTTTACCTTGTTTTCCATTGCATTTTTCAATTTCCAACTCTAAAACTTAAAAGAAATTGGCACCTCTCCTGGTTTCAGTTTACCTGCACAAGACAGGCTTGGTTTGAGAGTATTATCACTGAGAACTCTCCTCAGCTCTACCTCTTCTGCTCTAAGGACTGGGTGTTCATGATCAGGCAGTAGCAGTACAGTCACTACCCAGGTCAGCTCTGCTGGTCTGCTAGAAAGGCTATTTGCAGAAGCTATTTTCTAGCATCATGGTTCAATGATTGTCCCTCCAAACCTGGTCCCTCACTGGTCATTACAGTGTAGGAAGTAAGGGCCTCGTGAAATGGGGACCTCAAAGAATGAGAGGAACAAAGAGGATCTGGGTGGGAGGTAAGCTTTTGCATTTTTGTATAAAAATCATGTTTCTCATTTTTATCTTTTTGAGCTTTGGATGTACATTATTTACTAACTGTTTATCTCTTTTGTTTATACAGTGCTTTACCTTATTTTCTCAGCTAGCTTTTGTTAAATGATTGCTAGAATAGTTTTTTCCTAATTTCAACATTTCTCCTGAAAGGCCTTTAAAGTGCATAGAATCGGGGGGGGGGGGGCAAATAATAAAGGGCATATAATCCATGCCAATTTTCACAAGAGTTTATTGGTTATCTTGCTAATAGCCTTATGGAGGGAGTACTAGTTCTTCCTTGAGAATAGTGAGAATGCTAAAACATATGGACTTTAAGCACATCAAAAAAGCAGAATTTTTCTTGTGGAGTCATTTTTAAAAAGTATACAGTTACAGTTCTGCAGGATGGAGCAGGATAGTGAGCACTGTTGAAGTCACACAGACACCTAAATACCCTATCAACTGTGTTTTAATGCAGGTAGCTGATCTGGGCACTATCTAGAGAAACAGACATATAATTTCATTTCCCCACTAAGCATCATTCCATAAGAAAGGGTTACTGTCTTAAACCAGCTACCATGTTCCTCTTAAACTCTCCAGTAAAACAATCCATAAAATTTGGGCATTGATGCTGTCCCCTTTTATCTCAGATGAAAACTACAATTCCTTCAAATCTCCCTGGGGAGCAGAAACCACAGTGGTCTAGAAAGCTAACTGCCTGAGGAAGAGTTGAACACCCCAAATGAAGGAGGATAAGGAGGATGACTCTGCCCTTGCATGAGGCCCAGGGGTCACTCCAAAGGCAAGAAATGAAGTTGAGAGAGGCCCTGATTCTCCAGAGAGGAAGGATGAAAGAGTCAACAAGATCCATCCACAAACACCCAAGCACAACTGTTCTGAATAGCACAGTCCTCTCAGTAGAGTCTGTGTTACAGAATCAGAGAATTTGAAGAAATTATATGAAATCATCACTTTATCCCCTGATTTCAAATAATTAGTAAGAATCCATTGAATTACTTTGTGTGCCCTCAGGCAAGCACTGGGATGGAATCCAACCTATAGCATTTTTCAGAATTTAAATTGTCTCAATGTATCCTTTGATAATCTTTTCCAATGTCTCAGCAACATCAGCTACCCAGTTAATAACTTACCTAAATCTTTCCTGCTACTTATTTAAGCCATTTGTTTTCTTTGAGACATAAAGAGATAGGGGAGAACAGGCGGTCTCTTCTTATCAAATCATTGTTCAATGTGCAAACCTGCCTTTTGCTGTTTCAGAGTAAACAGAACTTGTTGGGGAAAATCTTGAAGAATATGACATGTTAAATTTTATGTAATAAATAATAGAACTAGTATTCTCCAAATAAAAAGCATCAGAATTAAAGTTAGGTGTTGGGTGTTTCTGTCCATCAATTCTGTCATCTTGGGCAAATGATTTAACATCTATAAGCTTCAATTTCTTTCTTTGTAATATAAATGTAACATTTAACCCAAAGATTATTATAAAAGTAGGCAAGAAAAAATATCAACTGTGAAGTATACTTCAGATGCTAGAGTAATAATTATTTATTTATCATGAGGATTAATTCAAAGAATGATAGTAAAATAATAAGTGTTAGGAAGATATCAAGATTTGAAACTCTCATACATTTCTTGTAGGAATATTAAATGGTGCAGTACTATGGAAAATTGTATAGTGAAACTTCAAAAAAATTAAACATAAATTTACCATGTATATGATAATATAACAATTCCACTGAATAAATCCTCCCAAAAAAATGAGAACAAGGATCAAACACACATTTGTATGCCACCACAGTTCATTGTTTATAATAATCAAAAAGTGAAACAGTCCAAATGCCCACCAGGGGATGCATGGACACATAAAATATGATATATATGTGCAATGGAATATTGCTCCAACACTCAGACTTAAAACATAATGAAATCCTAATACTGTTACAATATGGATAACCCTTGTAGGCACCATGCTAAGTGAAATAAGCTAGACACAAAAGGACAAAGATTATGAAATTGTTTGCACTTATCAGAGAATAATAATCTGACTCACAGAAACAGAAAGTTGAATGGTGATTTCCAGAGGTCGAAAGGGTTATTACTCAATGGGCACAGAGTTTCAGTCTGGGCATGATAGAAAAAAAATAGGTCTGAAGGTGGGGATAGTTGCACAAAAATGTAAACATACTAAACTCCACTGAACTACACTCTTAACAACAGTTAAAATTTTGTGGTCAATTTTATGCTATGTACATCTTACTATGGTGAGAATAAGATGATAATGGTCATTTTACCCATTCTGGATAATATCCACTTTATCCACTGGTTCTCACTTGGCAGAGAATATGAAGGATACAGATCAAAAAGAAAAAATAAGGAGGTGACCATTTTGTCAGAGAGACTAGACAATACACAATACAATGCAGACTGCTAGGACACTACATTGGAACCCAAGGCTACACTAAGAGGGGAAAGGGCAGCTGGTGAGCATGTGGGCTGGGAGTGGCTAGAGAAGGCCAGTCCTTGGGTATGCAGATCTAGACTGGGCATGGTCTTTAAATGGACACAATCCAAGCCTCCATTCCTTTCAGGCCTAAGAAGCATTTTCTCAGCAATGAACTTTTTCCCATCTTTCTCCAGTTCCAACACAAATTCTGATAGCCTGTGTGATATTGATCAAAAGGCATTGTGTGGCATCATCATGCCAAGGTACTGCCTAGAGAGCTAGAGGTGGGTATTGTTAAATAATCATTTGAAACTGGGAACTGGGAGGGAGGAAGGGAGAAAGAGAGGAGTAGTGTAGAGAAATCCTAAAGGCTGAGTATTGACGGACAATGATCTGGACCAAGCTGAGAACAGAGCAGTAAATAGTAATGACATCTTACTTGCAGCTTAATCCAGGAGAAAGAAAGACAACATGTTGTTGGTATAAATGCAATCTCTTCTATGTATGAAAAAAGAGGACCCTTGGTTGATGATGGCAGACAGAAGTTATGGTGTCAGAGTTGACAGAATGTGGGAGCACTGAATTGCAATATCATGGTAAGAACATTTGGGGGCTGCAACTCCCAGTTTTGTCATTATGTCATGACTTAAGCAATACTTTCATTTCTAGTTTCCCATAGGTAGAGTGGTAATCCTGCCATCACTGGGTTAGGGATAGGATTGTGATAATTTATATGATGTCTTTCACTATAAAGTGTACTCTAATAATGAGAGGAAAATGAGCAAAAAATATTTTCAGTGGTGGCAGATGTGATTGCTTTCAAATTGTAGTAAAAACAGCTTACTTTCCCAGGACTAATGTCTCCAGGATCATGCTGTGAACTTAACATCTGGAACTCTTAATTGTTGTTAAATCCAATGAGGTAAGTGCTGTGGTTATCCCCACTTTCCATCTGAGGAAGCTAATACACAGAGAGGTTAAGATGCATGCAGAATATCACAGAGCTAGTGAACAGTATAAGCAGAGCACATGATCTAAACTATAATAGCATAGACAAGAGATGATATCTGACATCCTCTCAGGAATGAATTCATTGTGCATGAAAAGATGTAACAGGTTTTAAAAATAAGATAATAAAAGAAGGCAAAAGAAACTGTATCTTTAAGTTCTTAGGGCAAATCATATTATTTTAGTCATATTTTTAATGCAGAAAGTAATTCCATAATGACAATAAATAAATATAAATTTCCATGTCAGATGAATAAGATACTTCATTTTTACATATTGCTGTAAAAATATTTAAAGACAGAATGTACCAGTTTTTATAGCATAAGCTGTCATATTTTTATAGAATTTAAAAGCTTAATTTACTTCATAGGTCAACTATGTTTTTTCCAATTAGTACTATAGAAGAAATAGATTACCTATAATTATTCAAGTTTCTTTTTGTTCACAATAAAATTAAAATACTAAAAAAGAGATGTGGGTAAAACTGAACCTTAAGAATAAGAAACAGAGGAAGGGGACTACTTTCACCCTTCACTCATTCACCTCATGTGACTTACAAAAAGTAAATTATGGCCCAGAAAACTTCAGTATCCATGAGGAAATGGAAAGCTGTGGTTAGCATAAGAACATTATTTCAGTTCTTATCATAGAAAGCATTTAATGAAGAATTCTGAGTTGACAGATAACTTTTAAAATAACACAAGAATATTATGCATCAGTATTTGTGGAATAAGGAAACTTCATACCCCAAAAGGGTTCTCTCATTATAATTAAACCAACAACAACAATAAAAAACCAAATGAATAGTACTCAGATATTTTAAAAAAGTAAAAGAAGCAAAGTAAAAGGAATACACTATTAAGAGATAAAAGCAAAAATAAGTTAGAGAATGTTAAAATTGTTTAATCAAAAACATTCTTTTGATGGAATGAGTGTGATTGTATGGGTGAAGAGAATAGGCTTGAGAGCAGTGAAAAAAACCTCACATTCTTTGAAAATATAAACTTTTAGAAATTGCAATCAAGAATAGTCCACAGCAAGCAGAAATTTAAAAGGGGTATGAACTGATGATGGAAAAAATTAAATGAATGAAATGGTCAAATTTTTTATAAAAGAGAAAATGCCTAAATAGAGTCAATTCTATTTAGGCATTTGTGTTTTTATTTTTTGTGTTTATATTTGTGTTGACTCTATTTGTGTTTATATTTTTTGTTGTTCAGATATAGGAGTTTTTTCTATATTTGAAGTATTAACCCTTTGTCTAACATCATATTTCCATCCCTACTTAGAAATAGTAAGTCTTCTGTCTTTCTGGGAAAATCAAGTAAGTCAGTGAAAGAAGACTGAATTAGAAAATAGAAGAAAAATATATACTCACTTCAACCATACAAGTCTTGTGGGACCCAGGTGATCACTTATCTTTAGAGGATTTAGAGTTTTCCTACTAAATGGGGTTGGTATTACTACCCCATATATCATACCAGTTGGGTTTTGAAAATTAAGAGAGAATAAAGATCTGATACTGAATAAAAAAATGCACAAGAAGAAGGTACCAGCATTACTTGTGTGTTAAGGGTATGTGTGAAGCAAAAAAGAGAAAAATATAATGGTACATTACTTAAAATGCACTTGCAACACCTTCCCATCTCCAGGACAAAAGAGCTCAACCAGTAAGTCCCACCCTCCTGAATGTGCATTTCACTGTGTACTTGTACAGAATCAGGGCATTAGCATCCCTCGTAATTTCTTCAATATCAACTCAATAAATGATATGGGAAAAGGTTAGGAATAACCTCTAGCCATAAGGAGGACACTGAGTTATGTTAGTATTCTCTGAGAAAAACTCTTCAACATAGGCAGATTTTCTTTGGAATGAAAAACAGTAAATAGAAAGATTGATATTAACAAGACCAGCTGTGCAGAAAGCAGCTATCCAGGATGACACCATTTTTAGAAGTCTATGAGAGTTTAGATTTGATATATATTTTGTAAAGCTTGGCAGTAATTGGCTTTATTCCAGTACTTCAAATCTGTTTTTAAGAAATAATAAAATAATTAAGACTATAAGAATGTTAAATGTAGTGATAAACTCCCAACATAAAAGCACTGAACTATATGAAAGGTCTTTGAAATAAAATGGAGAGGTTATTCTAATGTCATTTCATTGCTGGGGGCACGTAGATTCAAACTCCTCCAGAGTAAGTGCTTTTTTATTATATTTTTATTCTGTCTTATTTATGTGTGGGTATCCAGCGTATTTTATTCTAAGATTACTATATGGTGTTTGTAGATTTACATTCAGTGTAATGCTTGTTTTCATAAAATTATCAAATCAATGTTTTCATAAAATGTTTTCATAAAATTACCAAATCAATGATAATTTATGGAACATAAAAACCTGAACGAATTAATTTGAAGAGATAAAGTATTTCATTGATCATGAGCACTTAAATATTGAACATTATGTTGTCTAAAGTGATATGAAAAATGTATTTCTAATACTAAATAAATATAAACATGTAAAAGTGTATATAAAGGAGTTAGAGAACATGAGGATCTGGAAAACTTTAGCTTGAATGGGTCCCAAATATTATTGGTTGTTTAACTAATCCCTTAATTATATATACAATATTTTAATTCAACATTATTTCAATTAAAAAAATACGTACAATAAAAAAAGAGAGAATAAAGGGCACCAAGCTCAAGACTTTACAGTGAGACAGCCCAATCAAAGATCTTAAAAATGGTTAATTATCAAAGTGGGTAAATGTAGGAGGATTGTTGATAAGAGAATAAATTTGTGCATCTCCTTTAAACATGAGGGAAATTTGATAATACCTACCATCACCAACTAGTTGTATGATGCTAACCTTTATTTTCCTCTCTGACAAAATGGAGATACTAGAACCTACTTCCTGGTTTTTTTTTTTTTCAAAGATTAAACTGACACAGTGCTTAGCATGCAAGTTTTACTTAATAAATATTACCTACTGTCCTAGCTTGAATCACCATGTACAATACTACAAATGGGGTGTTTAGACAACAGAAATTTATTTCTTTTAGTTCTGCAGTTGTGTCTAAAAGCAAGGTTCCAGAAAGAAGTTTCATTCTAGGGCCTGTATTCTTGGCTTGTAGGGTATCAGTATGAACTGAGGTGGGAAAGGAGATCTCTGGTGTCTTTTCCTATGAGGACACTAATCCCATCTTGGATACCCAACCCTCTTCACCTCTTCTAATCCTAAGGCCTCCTCTAACCCTAAACCCTAAATTCATTTGTATTGGTGGTTAGTGCTTCACTGTGTGAGTTTGGAGAACCTGCAGCACTACCACCTGAGCAAGCATGATTTATAGGAATGGAAAGAGACAAAGACTTTGGTTTCTGTTGAAATAGATATAAAGAAATCTGTTCCATGATTTTATGTGTAAACTGAAATTTTAGTTTTCATTTAGAGAATTTATTCCAGTTTTCTATTTAAGACCTCAGGCAGAAACTGGATCCTCTAAGAAGCATAAGGGTTTGCTATTCCTCTCAGAGGTGTGGAGAGGAACTATTTCCTCAAAGGTCCATTATAGAAGGAATAAAGAGTTTAGAAAATGAGAGGGATGTTGGGGCACAAAACAGAGTGGGTTTTGGTCACAGAAGATTTTCTGTAAAGTGTAATTTATCTTTGACTTTCTTGGCAAAATACCCAAGCAGTAGAATACACCCAGTATCTTGCTCATATCTGCTTTTATTCAGGAGTAAATTCAGTCACCTTAGTACTGAGAATTTTCTGCTAGGGTGATTTGCTTTAATTTCCCCCATTGTATCTTTAAAAGTCATGCTAAGTAAAGGAAACTAGACACAAAAGAATACCTACTGGATGTCTACTAATATGTGAAGTTATAAAACAGGCAATACTAATTCATGATGATAGAACCAGACTGTGTTGTCCCAAGAGGGCCAGACATTGAGTAGAAGAGTGACCAGAGAAATTCCAGAGTAATGAAAACATTCTAGAGCTTGATAGAAGAGATGGTTGGTATGTTTAAAAAAAAAAAACTCATTAAACTGTGTATAAAAGATCTATGTATTTAAGTGCATTTTTTTCACCTTAGCCTCAATGGATCTCTTAGCAAAACCTATTAACCCTGTTACTAATCGTTGGCCAGCTTGTTCTTCAATTTCCTCAACAATTATACCAAACCTTCAACATTTCCTTAAAACCTCTCCCTGAGCAGATCACCTGTACTCCTATGTTGTGAAGAAAATGAATGCATCAAATATGCTGTCCATAAGGTTCTTGCTTTTAATCCTGGCCCACACTGTCATTCTTAGCTATGCCCTTGACTCCTCTCCCAAAGTCTGAGAGGACAAGGTAAATTTTAAGGTACCTCAAAATCCATGCCAACATTTAACTTATCCACTCCTGACACCTTCAACATGCTCACAGAGATGTGTTTACCTGGAGCAGAAATCACCAAGCCACCCATTTTTATTTCTAGTATCAACCTAATTCTTCCCACTGGTCTCCTCTCTTCAGTCTAGAAACACACTTATGCCAGGTTCACAATCAAAATAACCCTTTGTGCCCCATGACTCATTTTCACTACTGCTTACCATCTTACTAAGAGTGTACTTTCTTAGTACAACAGCAGCTTTAATGGAGAAATCATGGGAACATTAACAACCAGTCTCACTACATAGAGGACCTGGAACTGATCACCCTAAATAAGCATTCTGACATCACAGCTCAGTAAGGTTGTGGAATACAAAATCATATACAAAAAAAACACCTTTATTTCTATGTACTAGTGTGATGAACAATCCAAGGATGAAATTAGAAAATAATCCACTAAAATAAATCAAAATAAAATATTAAGAAACAAGCAACATAAGACTCACATACTTAAAATTATAGAGCATCATTGAAATAGCTACTTTCCAGTCATAGCTAGAAATAGGATAACCATCAAAGATGAGATTTAATGAGAGTTAACCATCAAATCACAGAATAAGTGTCCTTGCAAACACCTTACCACAACCCCAGCAAAGCTATAATGTGGCAGTGAATTGCAATTGCAAGATCTGTGAATCACAAACTCAATGCAAGTGTTCCTAAGGAACCCCAAGCCATCAAGGGAAACAAAAATAAAGACATGACAGAAACTTAAAACTTCTGATATTACACCTACCGTCAGCATTAAACACAACCTGACTCATAGGCAACTTGCTTAACTTTATTTCAGTCATTCATAAACTTGCTAACCCTACATAAATTCTCTCAGTAGCCATCTCATTAGTTTTATAGGAAAAGATATTTATAACCTCTCCACTATCTACCACATAGTGTAAACGAATGCATTATTGTATCATTTTTCTCTCTACCTATCTTATTACTCAATTTCAACTCCAATCCTTCAAGATTGAGAGCCCTGTTTTACTTCCCAGTTCACTCTTTCCATGAAGAGCCTAACACAGGGCTGAGTGAGCAAGTGAATGAATGAATGACCTGGTGAACCAATTTATGATTGTCCTTGAAATAACAAGGGAGCCCTCAGGGAGGTAGGCAGTTCTGGCTGTCAGCACTTTTCTGGTCCTGGACATCTTCCTCCAGGGAAGATGTATGGTACAGAAGTCTGGCTTCCAGTCTCGAATCTGCTTCCAGTCTCGAATCTGCCGCTAGATAGCATGTGGCTTCGGAGACCTTAAGTTTCCTGGTTTGTATATATCTGGAAAATAAACATTCCTTTCAGTTCTAGCATTCCAGGATTCTTAACACCACTGGTTTATATTAAAATGAAGAAACAAACTACCAAAATAAGCTTTGAGTTGAGTCAGTGTTTATTTCTTTTCTTATATCCTAATAATAACTGGTGCTTAGTGAAAGCTTGTAGGTGCTGCTCTTAGTCTGAAGGGCATCCCGTGTATTAACTTGTTGACCCCTTTTGGACTATTTTATCCCACTTTCATATATGAGGCATAGAAAGAATATGTAACTTACGCAGTTCGTGGCAGAACCAATTTCCCAGCAGGCAGTCTGGTCTTAGAGGGTGCTCTGAATCCTCACATTTCTCCCCCACACAAGCACATCCCATCTTCCCTTCTGCCTTGGAAATGGTGGTCTCTTCCAGTGTCACATACTTCATTTGAGAGATTAAGTTCGCATCTCAGTATGAGGTGGTGACCCAAAAGGAGAACATAATTCCCAGAAGAGAAAAGAAATATTTGCTGATGACTTTATTAGGGGCAAGACCTTTTGTTTTTATTTGACATTATTGGTCCTGGGTTGAGAAACCAAAGTTTGGAGAGGCTTTGACCTGACTTTTGAACAGAAGGCAGTTTTTCCTCCCCAAACTTTAACAAACACAAAGTTGAAAGGTGAACTTAGTCATTGCAACATTGCCTATTTTCCTCCTGCTGAGAGGATTCTGTTTGGTTCAGCATTAGGGAAGGCTTCTTCTGTCAGCTCTTCCTTGCGAACTAGGTTTAGGAAGCTACTGTAACACCGCTTCCTCCTGTTCCTCACCTCAGCACCAAAGTATTTCATAAATGGAAAATAGACTAAGATGGTCAAACAAGTCTTTTAAAACTTGGTTAGGAAAAAAGACTAAACATGGGGACTTTTCAGCATGTGAAATGTATATTTTGAGCTCCATGAAGTATATAAAGTACAAGTGAGATAAAAATAATTTGAAAACAAAATTGTAGTCAACAATCAGTTTTTTTCCCTGCTATTCCAGTCATACTTCCCTCTCATTTTTTCTCTTCTTCTTGACCTTTTGTTTTCTTCCCTCAACTCATCTCTCCACCTGTCTTCTCCTTTGCAGTTACCCAGAAGATTGTGTATTATCATCTGTTCTCCTCTTAGGTCACTGAGGGAAAGAACCTCTTATAAACACATATAAAAATTCCTGAGTAATACATACATAGCATATATTCAATATACTCTGACTTTCTTCATTCATAGACTCTCAATCATTCGTTCATTCATTCCATGGATGGCTGTTCAGTCCTAACTCTCTTACCCTACTCTCTGATACATATATTTTTGAGATACATTTGTTTCTCTTTTCCCATGGACACTGTATTTAGCCAGAAAGTCTTCCCCCCTAAAACAACTGTTGCATACTCTTGATATTTAACCATTGATGATGGATTTAGGGTTCATAAGAAACCAGGTCTACAGACTGTAACCTTCAGAAAACCAATTGTTAGAGAAAACTAGCAGAAGCAAAGGCCTCCCTGTCTCTTGTTTTTATTGACCTTCCCAGAACTCTCTTAGAGCTCTGGGGAAAGCCCAAGCATAAACAAGAAATACAAAATTTCCTTTTCTCAGTAACTCTTGTTTGTTTACCAAAGAATCACTCTAAACTGGAAAAACACTTCCAGTACCAGCTCATCAACCAGTGGTACATGGAGTATCACAGGCATGACACCATACATAGCATGATTAACGTTATTAGAATAAAGGTTTGGTACTATATAAGACCTTGGTGCAAAGATGTCCCAAAATACAATGTCAAACTAAGACACAGTTTTTTGGGTTTTTTTTTTGTTTTGTTTTTTTGTTTGTTTGTTTATTTTTGCGACTAGGTCTTGCTATTTTTTGCCCGTGGAACTGCAGGCTCTCATTTCCCGGGGTACCACCAACTCAAGCAATCCCCAGCCTCAGCTTCCCAGGTAGCTGGGATTACAGGTGTGTGCCACCATGCCCAGCTATTTTTTTGGAACTAGGTCTTGCTACCGGCCCAGGAAGAACTTGAACCGCAATCCCTAGCCCTGACCACTTCATAGGCTGAAGCTTACAGGCACAAGGCACCGTGCCCGGCTAGGACATGTTTTTGACCAAGGTTATTATACACTTCTGCATAGCAGTTCTTCATAAGCACCCACCATGGGGCTGGGCACATTCTCAATCTTTCTGGTGCTTCCATGTAGCAGAGAGGCTAGACAGGCACAAATAAGATGGTTCATGGGAATAACCCTCAATTTAGAATCTTAAGACTAGTTATAATGCTAAATCTCACTACTTGTTAGCTGTGAAACCTACTCAGAAATGCTGAGAGAAATTATTTTGGATGCTATATAAATAATGTATAAGTAGAAAATATTTTTTATGGTTTTTAGAGAAGAATTTCAAGCAGGGTAGAACTTCTTGTCCAGTTTAATATAATCCCATGAGTTAAGTCAATGTTGTATTAAAAAAACAAGTTGCCACCCATGGTGAATCATGGAAGTAACTTAGTGGGTGGTGACCAGCATTTCTTTTAACAAAGTGGAATAGAATAATATCAGAGTGTAGTACATGTAGGAAATAATTCATTTTGTTTCATTTCATGTAACTTTATATATAATACAGTTTATGTATATATATATGTGTGTGTGCTGTATTATGATGGGAAAAGAATTTCTTACTGTGTGTCATCTGCAAAAAGTTTGTCCTCTCCAATCTAATGTTCATAAAATTATTTGGATTCACCTTTTTGCCTTCTTGTGGTTCAATATTTTGATTCTTAACATATTCAACTCAGTATTTCTCAATTTCAATCCTCAGCCCCATGGGGCAGTAACTTGTATTACTGTTCTTTAAGCACCTAACCAACTGTAGAATGCAGAATATGAGAATATCTAAAAGTCATGCCAGGTAATAATTATTCCTCGGTAGTAAGAGGTCTTAGAAGGGAGGTAGAGCTGAGATAGTAGGAAATAATCCTAGGAATGAGAAGAAACAGTTGCAAAACTATAGATAAGAAGCCTAGAGGGGGCAGGATTTGGCTTATGATGATGAAAAGAGAAGAAACCAGAGTGAAGAGAGCTTGAAGCAAGTTGGGGAGCTCACGTCTGAACAGTGGCCAAGACACTACATGTAGCCATGGGACAGGGCTTAGGAAGAGGTGCCATACAGAGAGAACAGGTCCTGCCAATTTTTCGTGACCTTGTGCAGAACCCTGCTTGCCTCCTTAGCCCTGGCTCCTAGCTGTCAACAAGATTAGACTGAATCTTCTCTCCTTTGGATCATCCTCCTCAGACCTGACCCTGACCAGTCACCACACACAGAAAGAATAAGAGTTTTATGTGTTGGATTAGTCCACTAGATTAGCCAGATTTGGTTCAAAGTTAGCAACTGGGTCAATAAGAAAGAAGGCAGGGCTTTCACATGTTCGTTGGTTGTTGAGCAATTTACTTTTGTTGCAGAGCAGGCTGATCCCAGGCAGACCCTGCAGCCACTAGTTTTTCAGAGCTGGGCCTTTATGCTTTATGCTTTGTTCATGTATCTTTTTAGCAAGTGGATCAACAGAGTTTTAAAGAGCACAAACTCTGAAAACAGATCTCTGTCATGTGCTACTTCAGGGTCTGGTATTTGATCTCTGGGGCCTCTGCCTCATTACCTGTGTAACAGGGATCATAGCAGACAATACTTACCTGACAAAACTTTGTGATGATTAAGTGAATGAAAACAGACAAACTATTTGGCAGTGTTCTGACACTTGGTAAATGATCCATAATGTTAATTGTTATCATGGATCTATATTCCTTTCCATGCAGTGTCCGTTCTTCTCCCAAATGGGATCTACACCTTCTTCCATTAGCCATGCACACCTACTTCAGACATTCCGCAAGGCAAAATATTTTTTCTTACTAGTTCACATTCTCATAGGGTAAGTTGGACTTTAAAAAAATAACTGAACCATAAAACTAAATCTTATCACTTTAGAAGAGGAGCAGTTATGGGAAAACTGGGTCATGGGGTCACAGGGTTACTGGAGGTGGCTCAGGGAGATAAGCTGCTATGAAGAAAGACCCAAATCTCTGGGGCATTTGCAAATAGCTCCTTTAGAAGTCAACTGAAAGACCAGCTAACTTTTCATGTTTCACTAAACATGTTCCCAACATTTTCTCTATTAGGTGAAATTTATCTTTTCATTTGAAATAGAAACACTATTTTTTTAGTTATAACACAAAGACTATGGTTGTAACACTAAATTTTATAAAAATTGGTTTCAGCATCTTATCTAATATTTTGACATCTTCGATGGAGGTTCTGTAAAAATCTTGAAATTCTCAACATCTTTTTTCAGATAGACTGCCTCTCCTTTCAATAGCTGTGAAAATCAATAACTATTTTCCAATTTGTAAAATATCAACATAAGTCTGGTTGTAAAGCTTACAATGCAATTAAAATATCCATGCTTAAGCTGAAAATTGGATTGCTCTGAGGGTGTGAGAGTAGATAGGGCTGCCTGTCTCTGATCCAGTCAGTGGTGAAAAATCAATCCTTATAGTGAAACCTGTTAGAGAGGGATCTTATATTTAAGGAATCAGAATTGGAATTCATGAGCTTGTGATTTGGTATATTAAATAATGAATGTAAAATTAACAAGGGTAGAAAGAAGAGAGAACAAAGAATCATAGAACCTTGTATTATTTGGTCAAATCCCAGTGAGATCTTTAAAGACTTAGACTGATCACACACACACACACACACACACACACACATATCCCTACATTCTTCTGACTGTATCTGGAAACTCATAGTCTCAGAATTAGCCTCAGAACAATAGATGAACTTAGCAGAGAAATACATACATTTTATCATCTAGTACTAGGTTTTTCATGAAAACTTAAGTTCTGGAGAGTATTTCTTTACATAAACCACAAAACCAAGAATTCCAAAGCCTTCTTTAACACAAGACTGAACTGTGTGGATTCAAGAAGAACAAAAATTACTTCCGCTTGGACTAGAGCAGCTGCTATCCCATATCATGCTGGAGATGGGGGCCTGGGGAGGGTTTGTAATAGCATTAGATATAAATAGCAGATAACAATCCTTTCACCTTGTCTGCCTTTCAAGGCTCAGTCACTTTGTCCAAGTGACCATTGTCAACTTCTAGTTCAACACTGGGATATAACAAGAGTTTGTCTCCCTGGGGACTATTTCCTGGGCACAGAACAGTCAATGTCTTAAAAGACTATTCTTTCCATGCTGACAGAAGCATGTCAGCGCATATAAACAGAGCTCACAGAGAGAAGATCATTCTTACTCATCTGAAAAGAGGCTTGCTCTCTCTTGTAAATAGGAAAAGATCATCACAATTACACTGAGAAGCATGTCTTCACCTTCACAATTTGTTGAACATTTACTACGTATCACACTCTCTGTGTGAGTGACAAGCGCATGTACAACATGTCAGGAGTTGAAGTTCCTGTTGACTCAATTTGTTGAATCCACTAATGCTTGATTCCCAGCCTCAGTTTCCCACTTTGAAAGACCAGTTGCCAATTTCAACAACATCTTGTATTTATGTGCTTTATGCTCTTTTCAAAAAAAGCAACATTCACCTTGTTATCTTGTTAAACCCACTTTGGGTGGGTTTTGAAATTGACTCAGATCTATACAACAAATATATTTAGTGGAAGATGACCTAGCTCTTTCATAATATGACCCACAAAGTGCTTATTTGCAATAACCTCCATCTACATGCTACCTCTTTGCAGCAGATGCTTCAGTAATCAAAACCTGACTCAGACACTTGTATTACAAACAGAAAATCCAACTTCCAAGGCTTATACTGCCCTCACCTATAGGTAACTGTCAACCAGACATCTCCAACTTGAATCTAAATCTCTCCCACATGTACCTTCCTTGCTTTAATAAATGTTGCCACTGTCCTCCAGGTGCCCAAATCAGAATACTAGGTATCATCAGTCTTCTTCTTTCACCTGCATCCTGTCCATCACAATCTTTAATTTACTTTATTTTCTAAATATCCCCTCCACCACCTGTCTCTCCACCCTTTCTTAGTTATCATTGCTCTGGACCTACCCCTCCTGTCCTCTTTCAATGGGCTCCTTGCAATGTAGCCATGGCTGCACAGATCAATGTGTGATTTGAGAATATTTCAAGTCTGAATATTTCAAGCTTTCTCATGGCTCTGAGTCTTTGGTGGTGTCGTTCTCTCTGCCTGGAATGCTTCTTCTAGTTAACTTTAAAACTTAAAATCCTCCCTGTAGCTTTCCCTGATATCTTCAACAAATTTAGCTGTCACTCCTGATGTTAGGTATGTCTTTCCATTGTAGTCAGATATGATTGGTTTGTAATTGTCCATTGGAAGCCTATCTCTTCATCACTTAGAGAATCTGAGGTAGAGACCACACCTGTTCATGTTATTCATCTCAGAGCCAGGTAGAACAAAGCATATCCCTTTAGATGTCACACAAATATCTCAAATATGACCTGTTTGTTGAGTGAATGTATAAATTTGCTGAACAAATATTTTCCATCTTCTGCATTTGAATGTAGGAATGAATGTTCTTCATTACCTTTGGTGGCAAATATTTAATCAAGACATTTGTGTCTCAATGGATGGAGATTCATAATTTACTCATTTTTGTGTGTCATTCACAGCTTGTCCCCTTTCTAAACCTCAGTTCTCTATAAAATGTGACAAATAAGACTCTTTTGCTCCTGAGTAGTTTCCCTGTTTCCCAAAGCTAATCTTTCAATTAAAGCTTTTGGAATACAAAGTTGTGTTTGAACAGGATGTGGGTATTGCAAGGGAATAATTTCCTTTTTATCTGCCATGTATTTTAAAAGATTAACAAAGATACCTTCTGTTGCAGAATCATTTGCAATTCATTTTTAAAATCTTCTGTTTGTGTATACAAACACATCATTCACAAATCTCATGAAGTTTAGAGAATGAAGAAGGAGGCAGTCCATGTTTCTCATGGGACAGATTGTCTTTTTAAAGCAATGGCTACTATCTCTTCAGTCAGACACAACACAGAGAATATACTTCCTTTGAGTTTTGAGAAAATCCTTTGGGCTCTACACTTTATAAAACATTTTCTACTCTGATCAAAAGCACAGATTTCATTTTTCAATTCTTTTGTATGATTCAGTAACGAGATAAAATTTTCACTTTAGTAAAATTCCTTGGGAGTCAGAAAAATAAATTAGCTAAGTGGTTTGGAATTAGAAATATAAACACCATGTAGTGGACCATTAGATCATTTCTTTTGGCAAGAGATCCTATTAATTCATACCCAGTGAAACACAAAGCTGTGAAGGAAAGAAAATATTTCTCATTTCTAAGCTGTCTAAAAAATGTCACTGGGCCAAGCTTAATCATCTTTCCCATTATCATCTAAATGTATATTTGAAATGCAGCATCATAAACTAAACGGATATATTAAAATTGTCATGTTAGATTTTCACTGGTAATAAAGCTGCCTGATGCTATTTTCTTTTATTTTAGCAATCAACCAAAGCTTGTTTTATACAATTTTCATACAACTATCCAATTTCATATTACACAACTGAAGTCACACAGCATGGTTAATTGTTAACTTTCCCTACTCTATTATTTCATCAGTAGTGACCCATCATGCTAGAGATAGCTATTGGTTTAGAATATTGGAAAGAAGGAATAGAGAACAAGTTCCTTTTTACACTACCTGAATTTTTTATTGGTTGCCAGATCACTGTTTTTAGCAGTGAATGAATGAATTTTACTAATACTTTTTTTAATAATTTTTTTAATTTTTGCATATTTTACAATATATGATTGTATAACTGCTAATCCCTATGGAAATATCCCCTCACACCACATCTCCCCTGGTCTCTTTGCCTCCTTTCTTTTTGTTGTTTGTCCATGTTTAGCCCTTTAGTTTTTGTTGTTGTTTTTTTTTTTTTTTTTTTTCTTGATCCATTTCCTCATCCTTGGTGAGGGTGCAATTTCCCGGGACTTGGTAGAACGTGCTGTTTATCTTTCCTGTACTGCTTTTGGAGCACCTTTGGTCTTGGTGGGTCTCATCTCCACAGTTTGTGCCACATTTTGTTGCTCCTTCAATCATGCTTCAGGTCTTTGGCTTTGGGGGCATGACTCCACCGTATGTTTTGGAAGAGCAGATCCTGGAAGGGACAGCCATCAGCTGATGGTAGGTTTCCTCCCTTGGGGCTTTGCTGTGGGGCCACTGCCATTAAACAAGGTTCTTTTTTTGGGGGGGGAGGGGACTAGGTCTCGCTATTTTTGCCCGTGGAACTGCAGGCTACTGTTGCCCGCGGTACCACAGACTCAAGCAATCCCCTGCCTCAGCTTCTCAGGTAGCTGGGATTACAGGCGTGCGCTACCATGCCCAATTATTTGGGGCTAGGTCTAGCTGTGTTGTCCCAAGCAGGACTCAGACCGCGTTCCCTAGCCCCAGCTGCTTCATAGGCTGAAGTTTACAGGCACAAGCCACCATGCCCAGCTTGCTAATACTAATTATCTGAAAGAAATGTATCACTTTATTTTTATTTATTTATTTATTTGCTTGTTTGTTTATTTATTCATTTATTCATTTATTTTTGAGACTAGGTCTCGCTATTTTTGCCCGAGGAATCGCAGGCTCTCGTTGTCTAGACTCAAGCAATCCCCAGCCTCAGCTTCCCAAGTAGCTGGGATTACAGGCGCACGCCACTACGCCCAGCTATTTTTTTGGAACTAAGTCTCGCTACGGGCCCCAGGCAGGACTCGAATCGCGATCCCTAGCCCCGACCGCTTCATAGGCTGAAGCGTACAGGCACGAGCCGCCGTGCCAGGCACTCTTATCACTTAAAACAATTAGAATTCCAACAAGTCTATGGCAAGACTTTGTTACTTTCAGGCAGCATCATACAAAGAGAGAGACACCTTCCTACCTCAGATATGGAATTGATCTCCATGGAACTCGGGGAAAGCTACCAACTGTGAAATTAAGTCACAGATAATCTTTTGATTTAAAAAATGTGACCTGAGACATTTAAACACAATTGTTGAAGGATTATTTGGCCATTTCGAGAATAGGTTAACTTCCTTTCCTTTAAACTTGTCCCCTCCCCAGATCCTCAGCAATATGCCCTGAGGTAAAGCAAACAAGTTCTCTCCTATGATAAAGGAAAAAGAAACAGCCTCGATTTAAAATAATCCAATTTAGATTTATTTAGATTCAAATTTTCAGAAATCAAATTATATATACACAAGCAATCAAATAACAATTAGGTAAGTAGGACTCTGAATTTTAAAGTGAGTCTGCATTTTCAGAAACAAGGATCAGCCTTTGGATTTGGTCAATGCACATTAGTTGATCCTCCCAGAAGCGATTCCACTGAGGTGGCCATTCCTGATGGCTGCACCTGATAACTGACACCTATTACAGGGACATCAGGATAGTAGGCAGTGAGAAGACAACTTCCCTTATGCAAAAGGCTTCACTCCACATTTTATCTGGGGTTTTCAGACCTGTTGGTCATAAGAGATTATATATAAAAACTATACTTAAATAAATCATAGGGTAACCACAGAGTGCTTGGAGTAATATGATCAGAGCTTGTATCCTCTTGTTATAGAAATCTAAAATGTCCAACAAACTTTGCACAACTCTTGAGGCTGTTCAGGTCCCAAAACTAATCCAATCCAACCCTCAACAACTGCTAGTTCTGATGGTCACTGGGACAACTAGAGGTTTTGTTTTCTGTCTCTCTTGACTATTTTGTATAGTGACTAGCCTGGAATACATTTCAGATACTTTAGGAATAAATAATTTATTGGGGGGTGGGGCTGCTCCCTGCATCCCAGGAAGTTCTAGAATATGAACAGGAAGTTTCTGGAAGCTTGGTGCTCTAGTACTCTCCCCCACACTGTTGTCTGTGCATTCAGGAGAGAAGGATTCCAGGGAAGTAAAGAAGCTGGTAGCCCTGAGTGCTGGGTGTGGATGATGATCAACTGTAACTGGCAAACCCCAACCTGAGCACACCCAGCAATAATGAGTAGGGTCAGTGATGTCAGGTTGAACCTGTTAGGTTATTTTACCCATGATGCTAGAATATTATTACAGACTGCCCTTCAATGACTAGTGCATGTGACTGCTTTGGCCAGAGGTCCCTGGCCTGAGCTGGACAGTCAGTGCACTGACACCGAGAGCCAATTGTCATAACAGGAATTGGTGTGATAGAAAGATGCAGGTCGTGGCTATGCACTGAGTCCACACTCCAGCCTTAAAAACATCCTCAGGGTCAAGGGAAGGATTATTGCTTGGTGTGAGTATATTTTTGTGTGAGTGTGTGTGATTTAAATAGCCTACATCTTATCTCAGTTTGCTCTTACCACCCAATATAAGGTAAAGGAGGCCGAGAGCAATCAATAAGTGCATCTTCAATGTTTAATTGATTGATGGATTAGTTGATACATAGATGAGGCCTATTTCTTTTTGGTTTTTAGGCCCAGCTTCATTTATACAGGGGACATCAATATCCCAGCCTCAGCAATTCACAGGATCAGTGAAGAACAGAATATGCCATAAACCAAGTTCTAACTCACACTTATGAAAGACTACCACAACTCAGCAGAATACACATGTCTTTCAAGAGATGACGAAATGTTTAACATAGATATTCCGGGTCACCAAAAGTCTGAACAGATTTAAAATAACTGAAATTGTACCAAGTAAATTCCCTAACAATATTAGAGTAAAACTATTAGTAGTGGGCTTAGACTGCTGACCCACAGATGCTAGAATATTGGCATCTATGTCACTTTGACCTTATTTTTGATATTTTTACTAAAAATAATATTACTGCTCCTTTCTTCATAGCTGATGCATGTCATTAATGTTACTTTTATTTTTCCTTATTTTGATTATGTTTTTGAGATGACAGTTTACAACACAATATTTTCAGGATATAGGTTCACACCTCTATAAATCTTATGCTATCAGGAACATTGTTTTTTAAATCGCTTACATAGCCAAAACTTGTTCTTTTGGCATTTTCTTGAAGTCTAGTACCCCATGTCATTGAGTCTTCATTTATGTAGTAGAATGTTCCACCAACTCTTTCCCTGTGAGAATCACCTTTATTTCTCTGCTCTCACCCAGAACATTTATGACATCAGACATAAATCTGCCCTTGCTGATTAGATCAAGGTTGATTATTGTCTGAACTCAGGGAATGGCTAGGCTAGTTTACAGGTACCAGAAGTCCACAGTTCTCTGACTATCTGCCTCAAATCCCCCAGAGCTGAATTGACTCTGCTTGGAGAAAAAATAACTCCTTAAGAACAAGAGTCAACAAGCTTATCTTTCTCCTTCCTGGGACGTGTCCATGCTGTCGTCAAGCTGCCCTGTGCCCCAGTGTTCTGAACTCATCTTACCCCCCGAAGTAAATGCCACCAGGTTTCATAACTGTGCAACCCTGGAGGCATCAGTGGCCCAGGGTGGGCTTTCTCCAACACACAGCATCCCCATGATCAGCACCCACCTCAGGAAGTGTGAGGACACCAAGGAAGCCACCCTGATTCAATGGTGGAGCTTAGGACAACTGGAATCAGTCCTTCCTCAGCTGTTGGGTTACCAGCATCTTGAAGTTCATCGAAGTCCTTTGTAGGAAACAAAGTGAGGGGCTGGATCATGGCAGCACTATAAGGAGACTGCGCATGTGCTTTTGTTTTCAGCCTTGAATTAGATTGTTAAGTGCTGAAGTGTGTTCATCCAAATTCATTAGGAAATCCCTTGTCCTAGTATAACAGTATCCACAGACAGGAGCTCTGTGGAGTAATTAGTTTTTGACAATGTCATGAGGGCTGGGGCCCTCAGGATGGCTTATATGGAAAGATAACAAATTACTTGTTTGTTCGCTCCCTCTCTCCCTCCCCCCAAACCTATAGCCCATTTCTTTTTTGGTGTTTGGGCCCCAACCTTTCATTTGTACAGGGTATATCAACAGTCCATCTTTCATTAGTAACCTACATGTTGTCAAAGACATCAGCCACACTGATGTCTCGCAGCCCCTGGCCTCTTCCCCAGTGCATTGCTATCCTATTTTCTTTGGGGCCAGCTGAGGCCAGGTGCCCCCATGCCTTATATCCCTGACCAATATCATAAACAGTCTGGATTTCCTACCTTTTTTATCATTATTCAAGATGGTGCAGTACCTGGTATATAAAGTCTGAGTTCTAACTCAGCTAGTTATCACCAGGTGTTTTGGAAATCGTTCAACCCCATAGAACCTCAGATGCCTCGCCTGTACTACCTGTACTACCTCATCTAATGCACAGGGTTACTGACTAGTTTAAAAGAAATAGTGGAATGAAAGTCCTTAACAAACCTTAAAGCACTGTGTAATTGCAACTTTTCATAATAAGACATTAACTTATTGCTCCAGATAGAGGGCAATATTGTGCATTCCCAGTCACAGAGGCACAGCCCCACTCATTTGACTTACTTCCAGATATCCTCACTGCCATCACAACAACAATAGAATATGGCAAGTTGTGTAGAATTTAGCTCTGGTACTCTTAGAGGTAAAAACAGTAACTAAAATATTTTCTTGTGATAGTTAAGTGAAATGATTTTAAAAAGTTAACTATTATAACAGTCCATACATTTCTGTGTTTGATAAATATAGGGTTTTTTTAAAATATATATAATGATGTGACTATGGTTTTGTGAAGACATCTGTCTCATTCTGCTGTTGACTGGCTGATTGGCTAAATCCCCACCCTCACTCCCCATCCTCTCTCCCACCTCCTACTTTCCTCTTTATTCCCAAAGTTGCCAGTTAAAGGTGCTGGATAGTCTTTATGTACTGTCTTTTTTGCTGTTTTTGTATCTTTGTTAAATACCTTGAACTCTTTGGGATGTGGGAAAGCTCCATTTCTTTAACCACTGGAAACTTTCTGAAGGAAAGAGGAAGGTTATTAACTAGAATGTAATAGACTCCAAAAGAAGCTGGGTGTTTCAGCTTCATAGATCAAAAACCTATTCCTTCACCAAAACAAAGACCCAGGGCCTGTCTCTTCAGTGACTGCTAACTGGCCATTGCTTGGAAAGGAGCCAGAGGAGTGGCTCCCTGATAAGGGCTGGCCCTACTCACTGAGCAACTGGACTGATGTCATCTCATCAGGAGCAGGTCACGCCCTATTAGCAGACAGAGAAGTTGTTGTAGGACCCCTACAGGCTCACAGAGCCTAGAATTTTCTAAAGGCTCAATATACAATAATTAACTCTAAATGGATCACAGGTACAAATGAAGATATTAAAATTGTAAGCCTCCAAGAAGAAAAAATAGGAGTAAATTTTATTCACCTTTTAAAAGACTAAGTAACCGGAGGAAAAAATAGCTGCATTGTACTTTATCATGTTTAAAACTTTTCTATTTCAAAGGACAACATCAAGAAAGTGAAAATGCTATAAAATATTTATAATACATATCTGTGTTGAGATTTGTATTCAGAATAGATAAGGAACTCTTACAACTTTTTTAAGAAAAAACAAAACAAAGTCAAGTAAAAAAAAATTAAAACCAAAAGGATTTGAATAAGCTTCTCTAAAGGAAATAATTATCAGTAAAAACACCAAATAGACCAAGTGGGATTCATCCTAGGGGCACAGGGATGGTTCAACATTCGAAAATCAATCAACATAATCCACCACATCAACAAAGAGAAGAAAAAAAATCATATGATCATATCAATAGATGCGGAAAAAGCATTCGATAAAGTTCAGCATCCTTTCATGATGAAAGCCCTGGAAAAAATTGGTATAAAAGGAACATACCTAAACATAATAAAAGCTATATAC
>PVHY01009600.1:0-55605 GCA_004024945.1 Uropsilus gracilis
GCACTGCACTGATTGTCTTGCATTGGCTTGGTATTTTGGTTGAGAAGGCTGGGGATGGTGGTAAGGACCCACGAGTGGAAAGTTTAAACTGTGTTTTAAAGTTTTTCTTTTCTGCAGTTTTTGGAGCTGAAAGCAGAGAGCAGTTGGCTGGCTTTTGCATATCAATGGTAAAGGTGATCAGTGAAAATGCTAATGAAGACTGTGTAGCCTGCTTTGGAGAGAAAAGCAGGCAGATAAGTGTATCCAGTTAAGATTAAAGGTAATTGCAAAGGAACTGCTTGTAGCCTGCTTTGGAGAAAGAAGCAAGCAGATAGGGGTAAACAGTTAAGTAAAGTCAGAAAGTCTCTTTTCACCCACTTTCCATAGCATCTTTCCTAAGTCCCATATAATAGTGAGACCATTTGGTGTCTGTCTTTATCTTTTTGACTTGTTTCTGCTAATATGATTTCTTCTAGGTGTGTCCATGTTATCATAAATTCATCTAATTTGTCATTTTTAATTGATGAGTAATAGTCCATTGTGTATATATATCACATCTTTTTCATCCATTCATCTGTTTTGGGGCATTTGGGTTGTTTCCATGTCCTTGCAATTATAAATAGTGCTGCAATAAACATGTGGGCGCAGGTGTCCCTTTGTACCCATACTGAGGTCTCCTTTGGGTAGATTCCCAGAAGAGCGATTGCTGAGTCAAAGGGTAGTTCCATTTTCATTAGTTTGAGGGTCCTCCACACCGCTTTCCTTAGTGGTTGGACCAGTTTACATTCCCACCAGCAGTGTAGTGTAAGAGCATTCCTTTCTCTCCACATCCACACCAGCACTTGTTGTTGCCTGTTTTTTTTAATGTGGGCCATTCTCACTGGTGCAAGGTGGTATCTCATTGTGGTTTTGATTTACATTTCCCTTATTGCTAGTGACATTGAACAATTTTTCTGTGCCTGTTGGCCATTTTATTTCCTCTTTGGAAAAGTTCTTTTTAGCTCTTCTCCCCATTTTTTGATTGGGTTTCTTGTTTTGTTTTTGTTTAATTGTGTAAGATCCTTGTGGATCTTCATTATTAAACCCTTATCACTAAAACCTGCAAAAAAATGGACCAAGACAACATCCTCACACCATTCACAAAAACCAACTCAAAATGGATAAAAGACTTAAACGTCAGACCCGAAACCATAACATACATAGAAGAAAACCTGGGCAAAACCCTCCATGAATTACAACTCAGAAATCCCTTTCTAGAAACATCTACAGACGGCAAAAAAAAATGAAGGAAAACATAAACAGATGGGACTACATCAAACTAAAAAGCTTTTGTACAGCAAGAGAGACAACAGAAAAAACTAAAAGAAACCCATCAGAACGGGAAAAATTTTTGCCCTCCACCTCATCTTTCTAGCTCTCATTTCGCTGATAGAGTGGGGGTAGTGCTGCCTGTCTTACATAAACTAGTAGAGGTTAAGAACAATTATGATGACAATACTAACAGTTTGCTAGATGTTTTTGCAAATCAATAAATGTCTCTGCTTTGCAGCAACGCTAAAAATAGTAACTGATACCTAGATTCTGAGTTGTGGAGTCTGAAAATCTGGACACTTAGATTAGGCCAGGTCATTAAATCTCATTCTAATGAGATGTAAGTGAAAAAAATAAAATACCATGCCCAAGGCCACAGGGGCTCCTAGAATGTTTAAAGCTGATCACATGAGCCCCTGGCTGCCTTCAGTAGGGTAATGTTAAGGAACAAGAACAGTGCTTTGAAGCTGTGCTCCACAGAGCCCTCAAAAGGGAGGGCAAGTAAATAGGGCTCTGGGCCTCATCAGCTTCTATCAAAACAGGCCTGGTTTTAACTATGAGACACCAGAATTTCATACACTCTTACCTTCCCAAATAAGAGTTTTGTTAAAACAAAACAAACTTTCAGACCACTGTCCCACAGGGTCAGAGGTTGGGGTTGGGAGACTGAGCTCTATTTCTGTCATGATCATCAGTCTATGATCATTGCCTTTTTTTGGAATTCAGTTTGCTGCCAATAAAATGGAGAAGAAAATCTTAAGAGTCAACATAAATTTGCTACTGACATGCTGGAGTCATGAAAACATTCAGAATGGAGGTGGGGGAAAATCACTTATTCACTCAAAAAACATTTATTGAGCACCCATGGGTGTAGTTATGAAAGACAAGGCCTGGACCCAGCGGTCCTGAGCTAGGAGAGGGGATTAGTAGGCTCTGCCTTCCAGGCCTGGCCCTGAGCCTAGTCAGGCTGGAGGTGAGAGCTGAGGTCCTTTCCAAAGGCGTAGGCCCTTGGAGAGGAGCTCCAACACACCACCATTGTGGCCTAGCCACTGGCAGGGGTGGAAGGCAAGGGTGAGTCCTAATGTCGCTGGGCCTCAGGGACTATGGGTCCAAAGATCTCAGGCTGGGGAAGCTAGCCTCTGCCTTTCTGTGGCAGGGGGTGGGGGCTCGGCACCTCCGCCAGGGCTTGGGGTTGGGGGGGGGTTCCCCCCCCTCTGGTTTAATCTAACCTCAATCACACCTGCACTAGGAATGAAAAATCCAGTTTCTCCAGCTGCAGATACAACGCAGAGGAAAGGAAGTAATAATGGCCCTACATATACTCATCACTTGGGCAGGACAAGCAATGTGCTGGGAACCACTGAGACAGGAAGGTGAAACCAGCGATTGAGGTGACCTGTCACAGATTTCTCCCCACATCGTGTCTGGCACTGGAATCAAACCCACAGTAATGTGTAATGTGAAAGAGGCTCCCTCCTTTACCAATCAATGGGGGGGAAGAAAGCCGCCATGATGTGGCTGTGGCCTCATCGGAGAACTGCTAACAGAAGAGAGGAGAGAAGTGGACCAAACACCTGGGGAAGTCTGTCTCATCAGGGAATGCCTCCACTGCCAGCGGCTGGGAAGTGATTCCCAAACCACGATATCAGAAATTGTATGGCACAGAACCAGCAACACGTGACAGACACCAGAAAGGATCCTGGAGAAGCACACCACATATCTGTTCTAAAAGTTCCTGACGTGCTTGGCCTGATTGTCTGCCTCAGCTAATCCTGGAGATGTGAGCAGCCTCGTCTGTTGCTGTTCAGTTGTACAAGTCCGCACCCAGGAGAAAAGGACACAGTTCTAGAAAAAGAAAAGACCAGCAGGCCAAACATGCACCAACAGCTTGCAGTAAGAGGAGCTGGAGTGACCAGAGGGTAAGGGGGAAAGGGCAGGTGGGGTGGGGAAAGGGGTACAGTACAGTCATACAAAAGTGACCAATATTATATAATTACAAAATAAAAATTTTTTTAAATTAAATTTAAAAAAAAGACAAGGTCCGGGCATGGTGGCTCGTGCCTGTATGCTTCAACCTATGAAGCGGCCGGGGCATCGCAATTCGAGTCCCACCTGGGGCCCGTAGCGAGACCTAGTTCCAAAATAATAGCTGGGCGTGGTGGCGCGCACCTGTAATCCCAGCTACCTGGGAAGCTGAGGCTGGGGATTGCTTGAGTCTGTGGTACCCCGGGCAACGAGAGCCTGTGGTTCCACAGGCAAAAATAGCGAGACCTAGTCTCAAAAAAAAAAAAAAAAAAAAAAAAAAAAAAAAAAAAAAAAAAAAAAAAAAAGAGAAAAAAGGCAAGGCATGGCAACTATTTACAAATAAAAAGTTGAGACAAAAAGAAACAATTATTTTGCCTAATTACTTAGAGTTGCCTGCTGACAGCTTGAAAAGGAGGTGGTATGGGACTGAGGAATAGAGAAATCAGAGGAGAAAGAGAACCCCTAAACATAGGATGGATCCCAGAAAATGGTAGTAGACTGAGATGTAAGGTGAAAGAGAGCAGCAAGATATTTCCTATAATAGCTGATAAACATTAAGATAAAATGAAAATATTAAATTTCTTTCTGTTCTCATGGTATATCATCCCCCACCCAACTTTAGTGAAGTTTATTACACTTAACTATATTGTTTTAGCTTTTCTTAGGAAAGTGAAGGATGAACTGGATCAAATATTTGGGGTAAAGCACTGTAGAGAGAAAGACCATAAACTGTACTGACAAAGAAACTATTAAGAACTGAGTCAGATGCATGGATTAAAGCTAGAAGTATGGCCAACTAGCTTATTCTGGGTTATGTAGGATAAGGTCATCATATTCAATTTAAATTTGGGAATCAAGGGAAAAATAACTCCCATCTGGGAGAATTCACAGTTCTGCCAAAATCTCCAATGACTTTTCCTGCCTGCTGTCTTGTTCCATTTCAATTCATTCTCCCACATTGTACCTTTAGTGAGCTTTCTGAAACACAAATCTGATGTTATTTTTGTGGCTTTAAACAGGTTAATGGGTCTTCACTCCTCAATGACAAACTTCAGAATGTATAACATGGTCAATTAGACCTTTCATAACCCACCTCTGCCCACTACTGCATCACTTTCTCTCACTTATCTCTTCTACTTTATATTTCAGTAGTTACTGAACACTGAGTTCTTCTGAAAGAGGTCATGCTCTCTCTTGCCCCTCACAGTCACATAAGCTACTCAGTCAATAGGGACATTCTTTATTACTTCTGTCCTCCCTCTCATTGGATCCATGACATCTTCACCTGATTATCTCACTCCTTCAGGTCCAAGTTAAGACATAATTTGTTGAAGAAAATCTTCCCTGACATAGATGGATTATCTCTTGAAATCTGAACTTGCCCTATTAAAGCACTTTTCACCACAAATTGTTTGCTTATTTTTTTGTAATCTTTATGAGACTGTAACTCTGAGTGAAAGGTATTGGATTCTCAGTTTACAACAGAATCTTCCATGCCAAAATCAAAGGCGGGCACTATAAGGTCAATAAATATCAGGTTGATTAAGTGAATCAGTACAATTTCAAGTAATTATGAACATTTGAGTCATCTTAAACCTCTGACAATTTGATGAGGAAACCTCACATGGGGATGAGAGAGCACCTTAAGAGATATTCCAGTTCGCATTTGGTTCTGGTCACTATGAATTCTGGGATTTGGGGAAACAAACCACTTTAAAGCTAACATTGAGGGCAACTAGAAAGACAGGCACAAGAAACTTCTTGTCAGAAAAAAACGAACCTCTTTTTCAATGGAAAGCAACCTGAGCAAACAAAACCCCCAAACAACAAAGCCAGAGGTTAATGCTTGTTGGATTTCAATTATAGCTAGAATGAACAGTTGCTGGGCTCAGCTGCCTGCTATTCAGTTTTTTAGAGGGCGAGGAGTTCCTCATTAAGGCTTCACGTGCCCCTCACTCGATCCCACCATAGTTACAGTCCTGAGTCTGAAAATGCCCCTTCTAAGAGTTCTTCTTTGACATCTCCCTTAATCTTACTCATGGCTCATCACTCCTGGCTGGGCCACAGTCTCTTCCTGCTCTTAGCATGTACTTATTTACTTTTACATTCTTCTCTCTCAGTTGGGAACTGTTTCAGAGCAGAGTCTCATCTGTTTTCCCAGAGTTCGACACAAGGCCTAGCAGAGAGTAAGTACCTGATAAATATTTGATGACCTGCACCACAAGAACTGTCCTAGGTTCTTCAAAATGCCTATGCCATGTCATGAAAGGTAGAAAAAGAAAGACAGTTGGAAAAATACTATAGATAAAAGAAAATGAAGGAGACGACTAAATGAAGTAGATAAATATTCATTGGCTCTTGGATTTTAAAAAACAGCTATAAAAGGCACTAATGGGATAAATGGGGAAATCTGAATATGGACTACATATATTAACAAGCAGATTTATTAATGGTAAATTTCTTTACTGTGCTAATAGTACTAAGGAGATAGTCTCAGGAAATAAATACAAAAGTATCTAAAGATCCAGTCTCTTATCAGTTCACTCTCAAATGGTTCAGTAAATGAACAAAAAGCAAATATACACCGGGGCCAGGGATCGTGGTCCCGCCAGGGGCACATAGCGAGACCTAGTCCCCCAAAAATAGCTGGGCATGGTGGTGCGCGCCTGTAATCCCAGTTACCTGGGAAGCTGAGGCTGGGGATTGCTTGAGTCCATGGTACCCTGAGCAACGTGAGCCTGCGGTTCCATGGGCAAAAATAGTGAGAACTAGTCTCAAAACAAACAAACAAACAAACAAACCAAGCAAATATACAGATATATACATTTAGAGGAACAGAAAAAGTAAATATTACAGAGAGTTAAGGGTAAATCTAGTGGAAGTACACTTGATCGCTCACTGTACTATCTACACAACTTTTCTGTAGGTTCTATTTTTCAAATTAAAACACTGGAGAAACAACTGGAGCAAGTCTCAACTCAGGCAAAGAAGCCTATTGGAATACACAATTGGCAAACATTTGCTGAGCCGGAAGTGCATGTTCAAGGAGGTCAAGACCCTATGGGCTCAGGTAGTGTGGGGACATGATTTGGGGAAAGAGAAGGCCTCAGTAAATACCCAGATAACTGTGTGTATCTCTGGGTGTCAAACAGGCAGAAGGGCGTGAGAAAGGCCAGGTCCAATGGGTGAAGTAAAAGACAATCCTTGTAGAGATCAAACTCTTTGGCAAAGGTTTGGGTAAAGAAGCAGAAAAACTGTAGGTGATGAGAATGATCACAAGTGGAGTAAAGGATCAGTAAAGCAGGAGGCAGGCAGGCTGGCAGAAAGGATAAATGAAGGGGCACAGAGGAGTTAGAAGGTAATGCTCTGGCTTGTCTGGGCACACTTGAACCACTCATTTCAGAGAAGCAAACAAAAACCAGGGTGAGAACAGCCAAGTTGTTGAGCACCCATTACAAGAAACAGAGGTTAGAGAGCACTGGAATGCACCTGGCTGAATCTGTCTGGAAATGAGAAAAGAAGGGTGGTGGCCAGTGCACGTGGTAACCCTGGTCTTTCTCTCTTCCTAGCTGGTAAGGTAAGAAGGGTGGCTAAAGATTCCTCTTACCTGGTAATTGAATCAGAAAGATGCAAACTGGAACAGAATTCCAGGAACGTTCCTGCTCCAGGCCCAAACTACCTTTGCATGCAGGTTCGTGACATACATTCCCACATGCTGCTGCCAGCAAGTTTCCCTTAAATACGCTATTTCACTTGAGAATTCCTATTTCTTTGAAAAATCTCTCAAATGAGCATCTTTGTTCATGGGCAAGCGAGCCCTGCTCATGTATCTACTCTTCCAGAATTCCAGGTAGGATGAATGTCATTACTTCAGAGTTTCCGAATGCCCCAAATTGGGAACCTTTAACTGCCTTGCTTTGTTTGCACCAATTCCATCAAGCCTTGTCCAGACTTAACAACAAACATTCTAACTCCAAGCAAGGCCTTTTCCTTTCCTGGTGCTAAGAGAAAGCAATCTAGAATAGCTTAGGCAAGAAGATTCCTCTGAAGAAAAGGATCAGTGAGGGGTCAAAGACATTTTCAGGGAATAGCCTGGCCTCCATTAGGAGTATTTGAATTCAGGTTTCTTACTGCAAGTGATACAAATAATGCTCGTTGGGGCATGGAAGGATAGAAGGGGTGGAAATGGGCAGGAGAACAGTTACTTCCACAAGCACATTCTCCAGAAGTGGCACTTTGTCAGAAGTGATTCTGCTGAGACTGTGATGAAAAGATTACAGGGAAGGCAGTATGAGAATGAGATTTGTGCAGGAGGTTAGAAGGGGGTGCTTTTCAGCTTATACAACCTAAACAACAGCCAGCAGTCCCACCACTGAGAGCACCACCTCTGACCAGGACAGGGTAACAGAACTCTTAAAGGGCCTTCCTTCCCTTTCTCATCAGTGACATACCTCACTATGTTTAGGGTCGCGCTTTCCTTCCCTCCCTGTGGCTGTGTTCTGGGCTCCAGAAAACGATGCCGAGAGTCTCATTCACTCTTTAACCTCCCTCTAGGAAGTGCTTAGTCACTGATCCGGCCACGTGGCATCCGCTTTCCCCTTCTGGGTCTCATATGTTAACTAAGAAAGTTATTTTCCAGCCTAGTTAGAAAAGCAGGAACTTGAATTGACTTGCTAGACTGGCAGTGCTGGAGGAGTTAGGGCCACATGCCAAAGGAAAGAATGGATGGCCAATCACCAGGGAGCAAATTTCTCAATCTGCAGCCTGAGACTAAACCTTCCTGCTGGCAAAGGAGATGTCTGTTAGGCCTTAGCAGCCAGATTCACACTGGGAGATGTATTGTGACTTCATGGTGGCTCCACAGGCAGTTTGGAGCTCAGAAGAGAAATCGTGAATCACCTTTCTCTGGGGATAAAAATCCAGAGGAAACAAGGTTAGTCCTAGAGATAAGAGATAAAATCTGGAGAGTGAAAATGAGAGACCAAAAAGCCCCACTATGGCAAAGGTGAAGGACAAAACACCAGATCACTGGACAGTGGATGCCAGGCTAGAGAAGAGTTCTGAGGGCTGCCTCTTGGCCCTTGCTTGTGCTGCTACTAGCTCTGTCCCATTTCTTAGCCCAGACTCCATCCCAGCTCCTACCTGGTAGGTACCTGTCGTGGCTGTGGCTGTATTCTGTGGTAGAGAGTGACAAGTGAGTCTGTGTAAAGGGTTGGTTGCCAAACAGATTGTCACTTCGAAGGTTGTGGCAGAGTTTCTCCAGGAAACGAAGGACGTAGGTGATGCTGTTGACTGCTGGGAGGTTGAGGGTGTGCTGTTCCCGGTCAAAAACGGCTGTGGAGTTAAGTAAACAGGGCTGAGCATGTCATCGGGGTAAGCAGTACAGTGCTTGGGCAGGAGAAATCCAGCCCATTGTTTGCCTCAGGCTTACCTGGTTACACAGTCCTTGCCCAAGTTCCTCCCTCTCTTTCACTCCCTCCCTCCAGGGTTTGAATTTTGCCTCCAACTCCAAAAGGCTTGCAATAATGGGAGTGGCTAGGACAGGTCTGTTGCACCTGGGGCTCTGGAGTGATTTTAATCAAACAAGGGGGAACGTTGTTAGTTCTGTCTGGTCCATCACTGGCTTAGCCTCCTCTAGGAAATCTGTTCCTTTAGGCTACTATCTCCACAAGAACAGCCCAAGATCAAAGAATCTGGGCTAAAGAGAAGGATATAAGTATTTCCAGCAATGATTTGAATATACAATCTAATCTGTATAAAGGCACTAGGATTGTGGCAACATTTGGAATTAAACCACGCTTAGTTTATTTCTTATTTATTCTACTCAAAAAATGTCCACGTAATCTTTAAAAATCAAAAGTCCCCTGCATTTGTCTCTGAGGGTAGCAAGGAAATGGGGAGATAGGTTACTCTTAGAAATGAATTTTGGGGCAGAGGAAGAACCCCAGAGGAGGTATAGGTGATAGTAGCTAAGGAAAGGAGATAAAAAAGGCTAGGTCTCTCCAGACTGCTGCACAGAAGCAAAGGAAACAGAGGGAGTGGCCTAGATATCAGAAGAAAAAGAAGGCTGAGTTTCAAGCAGTTCCTAGCCTTCACAACAACTTCTTCCCTGCTTGTCCCCATCTCCATGCAGCCAATTCTCCCAGTTACTTACTCCATCCTCTGGGCTCTCACACTACCCTGTACCCATTTCTCCATTATAACACCTCTATTTTTTATTTCCCACCACATTGGAAATTAAGCTTGTCATCTTTCCCCCCTTACCCACAACCAGTGCCTGGCAATAACCTCTCATATATAATAAGGGTTCATAAAAGTTTGCTAAAAAATAAAATTGGTTATTTATGGGGTTTTCCAAGTCAGCTGGGTTTTCTGAGGCTAGATATTGCAACTTGTTAGGGAGAAGAGTCAGGGGATTACGGAGTAACCTATAGTTAAGACTGAAAGCTTAGGCAGCAGAAAAAAAAAGTGAATATTCTAAGAGAAAACAAATGGAAAACTCAACCCTGTGCAGCTAGTCATCCTGTCATAGCAGGTAAGAGAGGAAATGACTCTCTCCAGTTTGTGACAGCACTAAGGATTGGGGCTAAGAACTGAAATGAATGCGAAGGGAGCTCTGTGTTGTCTGGGTGGACGCTTATGCCCTTCTGGAGAGACTTTCCAAGGCCACAGAACAGGCCCCTCTGGAATGCCTTCAGAGCAGTGCACTCACGCATTCCCTACATGGGAAAGGCTAAGCAGAGAGACAGGTGTCAGTTTAGAGGGTCCCTTAAATACAGTCTATATAGATAGCACACTTAGAAGAGATATACATATGGCCCAGAAGACCTCTAGAGTGGAAATGGTCAGTCTCTGAGGAAAAGAATGCCTTCACATTTTTTCAGAAACTCCAAATATGAAGTAGAAACCAGGATGCCTTGTCAGAAATCAGCCAGTTGAGAAGGTCTGCCCTGTTACTAGGAGGTGTATCAGCCTAAGGGTGCTTACCTGAGATAACCTCTCCACTGTGACCTTGTTTGAGGAAGCTGAAGACAGTCTTCTGGTGGTAAGCACAGTCGATGCAAGCCTGGACAGCCTGCTGTAATACCACAGAGGCCCGGGCAGGCCCAAAATGGTCAGGCAGCTGCTGGACCTTCTTCTTATCTAAGTGGGGGCCTGTGTTGCCGTTCTTGTTCAAATAAATACAAACTGCAGGAGACAAAGAAGCAAAGTAGCTTAAAGAACATTCAGGGTGGAGAAGATGGAGAATGGTTCTCTTTTCTGTTTCTCATGCCTTGTTTTCTGGTCCCTAGCAGGCCTCCCAGCTGCCAAAGGGGAGTGAGAGGAGGGTGGTTGTGCCCAGCTGCTGCCAGTCCAAATTGCATGACCAAAGGCTCTGGGAACACAGCCTGCTGGGAGAACAGCCCAGAACTTACACTTTGTCTTCTGTGCACTAAAAAGAAAATCTGAGCAATTTCCCAGATGCATCTACTTTCATTCTGGGTATCTAGTTGCCTCACATAGTCTTTGTTTTAATTTATCTGAAAGGAGCTATGAGGCATAGCAGTATTATCAAGAGTGTGCTTGTGTGGTATGTGTTTGGCCAACGATGCTATTCAATTGCCTTGCTTTCTCTCTGGACATTGAAGACCCTTTGTTATCTATCATCTATGTCAACACATAATAATAAAAAAAAAGAAACAAAAAAATATGAAGAGAACTTGAGAGTCCCAGCTGAATATCAGTTTCAGTAATTTCTCTGCAAAAGAGGTAGACACTCTGCTAAATGTAGCCCCCTATCTGGCACTGTGGTAAGGTAGAGACAGGATGGGTAAAGGAGAGAGAGAGGTAGTATCAGCAGAGTGGCTTCCCTGATCTCTGAAGCCTAGTAAGTGATGAAATTCTCTCTTCTGATTTCTCTTGTAGGCTTCCACTTGAGCTGGGGATGGGCAGGTATACTCTTTCTTATGCTTCATGGGATAATAGGGCAAAAAGTCCCCTTTGCTACTAAAGGCAAAAAAGGTAAGAACAGCATCTATGTGGGGTATGGATGGACTGCTGGCCTCAGGTTTACTACCTTTAAAATGAGGGGCTGAGTCAGGTGCTCTGTTAAATCTTGCATCTTTAATATTCTAATTCTAAGGAGAAGCAAAGGATATGGAAAATAGAAAGGAGAAGGTAGGGTACAGAAGGCAACAGGTGAAAAAGAAATGGGGAGAAAGTAAAGGAGTAACAAGATGTATTGAAATATACATTTAATTCTGTCCTCTTCTAAAACCCACTAAAATGAGTAAGTTAACATGGAAACAACATAAAATTTTGGAAGCTAGAAAAGCAGATTGGCAATTTAGCAACTGATTTAGCAAACACAAGAAAGCTGAATCCCTAACAAAGAATGAGGAATTGGCGAACGAAGCAGTTTCACTTTGTAATTTACAAAAGGTAAAAGAATAGGCAGGTGCCTCTGAAGGCAAATATGAAGGTAGATCTAATCAGAAAAAGACTGGTCTGTTAAGAAATAGAATTCACATGTTATAATAAGATGCTTTCACTGAAAACAAAAATGAAAGTGCTGATTAGAAGAGTAATGAAAATGAAAACATGTATGAAAAGTTATACATAAGAATGGTCAAAGCATCTTATTCAAAATAGCCCAATCTTGGCCGGGCATGGTGGCTCGTGCCTGTAAGCTTCAGCCTATGAAGCGGCCAGGGCTAGGGATCGCGGTTCGAGTCCCGCCTGGAGCATGTAGCGAGACCTAGTTCCAAAAAAAACAGCTGGGTGTGGTGGCACACGCCTGTAATCCCAGCTACCTGAGAAGCTGAGGCTGGGGATTGCTTGAGTCTGTGGTACCCTGGGCAACATGAGCCTGAGGTTCCACAGGCAAAAATAGCGAGACCTAGTCTCAGAAAAAAAAAAAAAATAGCCCCAATTCAATGTCTATCAACAAAGGACTAGATGTACAGATTGTGACACACTCATTTTGGTGGAATACCACTTGGCTATAAAAAAGAATGAATAACTAATAATAATTATCAAAAACATTATTTTGAGGGAAAGAAATCAGATCAAATAGAGAGTACATATGGGAGGATCCCATTTACAGTAAGCTCAAGAACAGGAATATCTGAACTATATAGACAAACTACTTAGGGATACCTTTAAAAAGTATGACATTTAAAACAGGGCCCCTAACACCTGACATTTCTTCCACTGTCTCCACTACAAATGGCCAACAGACTACAGTGGAAATGACAGTGTGACAGCAGACATTTTTACTGCCTTTTCTTTTTGATTTTTCCTCTTGGAACTGAACTGCCATGTATGACGAGACAAAAACTTCTGTGGTGGTTTTCTGTGGAGAAAAATCAACTTGGTAGAAGTGAATCCTTCAGTCCTCATCAAACTACCAAAGCTGATGCTGCATGGGATAGAGAAAAGTTGTTGCCACATAGCCCTGCCCATACTGATTTTAAGTGATAAAGTTTTATGGTGGTTTATGAAACAAAAGATTATTGGAACAGATTGTAATACCAGAAATAGAGTGTTACAGTAACATGGCAGAGATTTTGGGATGGGGGTAGTAGAAGCATAAATGTCCACAAGAGAGTGAGTGAAAGCTGAAAGAATACTGAGTAGAGTTTTGATGGAAGGCTAAAGGTTTTAAGGCTGTCAGTAAGAGCTTACAGGAAAGTGAGGGATATCTTATTACATGATTACTGGAGGAAAGGGGATGGTTGTTAGGTAGTGATGGAAAGGTTGATAACACTGTCACCTGCGGTAATATGGAAACAGGAAATATACCTGATGAAACCAATGAAATAGTTAAGGAGATTTCCAGACAGAGTAATGAAAGTGCCATCTGGCTTCTTATTGCCTATGATAAAAATGCAAGATGAGCTAGTGAAGTGAAAAAAAGAGAAAAAAACCTGGGATTGACTGAGTCCACAAATAAAATTGTTTCTTATATCTGGTTTTGCCAGAAGACAAATAATTCCAAATTAAGAAATGGTCAAATCTACAATGGGGGAATAAAATCTTTTATTAAGGTGTCAGGATGATTAAAGACTATGCTTCATATAGGCTCTTTCAGGTCAAAGGCCTTTTAAAAATCATGAGGGCTAGTTTCACAGATTCTCACAGATTTCCCTTAAACAACAGGATTTTAAAGAATGTTATGGACATTATCTTACAACAGCAATACAGGAAGCCCAAAGTAGAGAAGGGATAATTTTCAAGAGATTTATAGTTGTGTTTTTATCTGATGAAGTAAAATCCAGTTTTCATAGAGAATTCTTACACTTTCTAAGAGAATCATTCTGGTAGAAGCATTTCCAGCTCAAACTAAAAGGAAGAGAAGGTACAAATGAAAAGAACTCCTTGCATGCAGGAAGAAGATTGGCATTCTTATTAAAAAGAAAGAATGATTTAGAGATTAAAACCAGAGGTGTGGAAAATAGAGTTTTAAAAAAAATTTTTTAATGGAAAACTCCCATAAATAGCAATGAGCCTAATTAAGATGCTGTCTGCTACAACTGCTGGACTTCAGAATTTCTATAGACCTGTGACTGATAGCTACTTCAATGGCTTAGGAGTTTTTCTCCCTTGAATGGGCATATCTATAAATATCCACCATTGTATCTTGGATATTTGGGGATCAGACAGGATGTTTCTTTAATTCACAGATCTTTAGATTGAGAACTACAGTCAAAGAGCTGTAACTGAGAGACTTGAGAGGTCTCAGTTCTACCTGGGTCTGATTCTTAAGACAAGGTTCTATATCTGGAGCATGATGTAAAGAGGTGAGATCTTTAGTGGGGAGCCTTTCAAGGGTTTCCAAGCAGGGAAATTGTAAATAACTTAAGTCCAGAGAATGGACTGGGGAGGTTTTAAAACATAGTCCACAATCCTTTTTTTAAAAATTAATAATTTTGCTATTTTGAAAAGTAAACAAATCTTATATAATAAAAATTATTTTAAAAATTATTTCACTTTTTACATATTTATGCTTATATGTATAGATATATTATACCATTGCATTCCCTGGGGTTTTTCCTCTACCTTTTCACCCATGAACCTTCATCTTGATCTTCTTATGACCTCCCTTCCCTGATTTCTCCCTCCCCACTCTCCCTCCTAAGCTGTTTGTCCACTTCCGTTGTTAGTTTACTTAGACTTTTTCTTGGTCTTTTGTTTGTTAGTCCTCTATCCCATTTATAGGTGAGACCGTAGGTTTCTGTCTTTTTCTTTCTGACATATTTCTGCTAATATGATTCCCTCTAGGTCCACCCATATTATCACAAATGTGTCATATTTGTTGGTTTTGGTTGCCGAGTAATATTCCATTGTGTAAATATGCTACATATTTTTCAACCACATATTTTTCAACCACTCATCAGTTTGGGGGCATTTGTGTTGTTTCCATACATCAAATTAAAAAGCTTCTTCAGAAATCCATTTCTGGACACATCTACAGCTGGGAAAAAAAAATGAAGGAAAACATAAACAGCTGGGACTACATCAAGCTAAAAAGCATCTATACAGCAAAAGAGACAATAAACAAAACAAAAATAAACCCACCGAATGGGAAAGAAGTTTTGCCTTCCACAAAAGTGAAAGGGTTTGATAACAAAGATCCACAAAGAACTCACACAACTTAGCAAAAACAAAACAAGAAGCTCGGTCAAAAAATGGGGAGAACTAAAAAGACACTTCTCCAAAGAGGAAATACAAATGGCCAACAGGCACATGAAAAAATGCTCAACGTCACTAGCAATCACGGAAATGCAAATCAAAACCACAATGAGATACCACCTTACACCAGTAAGAATGGCCCACATCGAAAATATGGGCAACAGGCCTGGCACGGTAGCTCGTGCCTGTAAGCTTCAGCCTATGAAGCAGCCGGGGCTAGGGATAGTGGTTTGAGTCCCGCCTGGGGCACGTAGCGAGACCTAGTTCCAAAAAAATAGCTGGGTGTGGTGGTGTGTGCCTGTAATCCCAGCTACCTGGGAAGCTGAGGCTGGGGATTGCTTGAGTCTGTGTGGTACCCAGGGCAACGAGAGCCTGGGGTTCCATGGGCAAAAATAGCGAGACCTGGAAGGCCGGGCACGGTGGCTCGTGCCTGCAAGCTTCAGCCTATGAAGCGGCCGGGGCTAGGGATCATGGTTTGAGTCCCGCGTGGAGCCCATAGCGAGACCTGGTTCCAAAAAATAGCTGGGTGTGGTGGCGCGCCCCTGTAATCCCAGCTACCTGGGAAGCTAAGGCTGGGGATTGCTTGAGTCTGTGGTACTCCAGGCAACAAGAGCCTGTGGTTCCATGGGCAAAAATAATAAAACCTAGTCTCAAAAAAAAAAAAAAGAAAAGAAAACATGGGCAACAACAAGTGTTGGCATGGATGTGGAAAGAAAGGAACACTCTTATACTGCTGGTGGGAATGTAAACTGGTCCAGTCACTATGGAAAGCTGTGTGGAGGGCCCTCAAACTAATGAAAATGGAACTACAAAATTACCCAGCAATTGCTCTTCTGGGAATCTACCTAAAGGTGACCTCAACACTTACACAAAGGGACATCTGTACTTGGATGTTTACTGCAGCGCTATTTATAATTGCAAGGACATGGAAACAACCCAAATGTCCCAAAACTGACAAATGGATGAAAAAGATGTGGTATATATACACAATGGAATATTACTCATCAATTAAAAATGATAAATTTGATGAATTTGAGGTAACATGGATGGACCTAGAAGAAATCATATTAGCAGAAACAAGTCAGAAAGAAAAGGACAGAAACCAAATGGTTTCACTAATATATGAGATATAGGAAAAAACAAAAGGTAAGGAGGAAAAGTCAAAACAAGCTAACAACCAAACTAAAGTACACAACTAGAGGTGGGGGATGTGTGGGAGTGGTCAGGAGTGGGAGGTGGTGGGTGGACCCCAGGGAATACAAAAATGTGAAATAAATTAATAAATAAACAAATAAATAAAACTAATTTTTTAAAAAAAATGCTTCTATAGCAAAAGAACAATAAACAAAACAAAACGAAACAAAACAACTCACCCAAATGGGAAAAAAAATTTTTGACCTCCATACAAGTGATTAGGGTCTGATAATAAAGATTCACAAAGAACTCACACAACAACAAAAAGCCCAGTCAAAAAATGGGGAGAACTAAAAAGATACTTCTCTAAAGAGAAAATACAAATGGTCAATAAGCATATGAAAAAATGCTTGACCTCACCAATAATCAGGAAAATGCAAATCAAAACCACAATCTTACACCAGTAAGATTGACCCATATTAAAAAAAAAAGGCAACAACAAGTGCTGGTGTGGATGTGGAAAGAAAGGAATGCTTTTACACTTCTGGTGGGAATGCAAACTGGCTCAGCCACTGTGGAAAACTGTGTGGAGGACCCTCATACTACTGAAAATGGAATTACCATTCGATCCAGCAATCCCACTTTTGGAAATCTACCCAAAAGACACCAAAACACTAATTCAAAAAGATACCTGTACTTAGATGTTCCATAATTCTGACCCTCCTTCCATAGATAGAAGAATCTATTCCCCCTTCTTTGGAAGCTAGGTTCAATGACTGAGCAATAGAATATGGTAGAAATGATGCTATGCTAATTTTTTAAGTGCTCAAGTCTTAAGAAAATGGTAACATTTACTTTCTAGCTCTTAAACACTTGCTCTTAGAACCCAAGCTACTCTTTGGGAGGTTCATGGAAAGAATAACCAAGAACCAGCACCAATTCTGATAATCATGTAAATGAACCATCTAGGAAGTCCCAAGTGAGCCACCCTAACTGATGGCAGGTGGAGGACAGATGAGCTGTCTTAATCTTAATATAGTTAAATCTTTGATATACCTTCAGTCAGATATTTAGAAATTTATATGTATTTTTAAATAGTCCATGCTTATTATGTTGCTTTAAAAATCCGCCCTGATCATAAAAATATTTTTGTATACTTTTGTCATGTTTTGATTCTCTACTGCATCCATGAAATCAGAATTAAAGACTATAAAAATTTAGAGAAAGATTCAGCATGTAATTAAGGAGCTTGGCACTAGCCACTTCATCCCAACAATAAGTAAAAAGCTAAACAAACTAGAAAAAAAATCAACAACCATTTTTAGATTTATGAGAGGAGTGAAGTCAAATGGCAAGCTGCTGCCTCCCTCCCAGCCCCCAATTTTGAGAAAGACAGGAGAATCACAATTTTACCAGAACAGAAACCCATGGTAGATACTACTGCCATAGGAACCAATTCTGAGGTAGGAAAATCTAAATGGTAATTAACAAATTGCTGGAAGTGCAGTGCAGGAAGCCTGAAAGTTAAAAACTTCAGATAGACAGGTTATGGTAAAACCCATTTTTATGGGTTTCATATTGAGCTCAGGGAAGGTTCTGGTAAGGTCTGCTCTCAGAAGAAACTGTTTTACCAGAGACTAACATACTTGGAGCTGAATTGAGTACAACCTGTTCTAATGATGGGAAGTACCCAACTCTAGCCCCCTCTTCCATCTGGGAATAAGAAGCATTGGGTAAAGTTCACAGACTGAGAGCCTAGGCTCACCAAAATGTCCAGACCCAATCATTGGACTACAGGACTACTATACTTTTCCTCTTCCCACACCTTGACATCACATTAATAAAGCCCTACACAACACTTCCTTTTATCCAGTACATCATGTCTGGCTATCAAGAAGCAATTAGAGGGTATACTAAAAGGCAAAAAATTCAGTTTGAAGAGATAGAGCAAGCATAAACTGGACTCAAACATGGCAAGATGAAGAAATAATTAGACCGAGAAGCTAAAACAAACTCCAGGGAGACAGGGCATGGTCAGACCCATTTTTATAGGTTTTATAGGTTATATATCCAGCTCATAGAGGTGCTCATTGTGAGCATACTAAGAGATTTAATGGACAAAGTAGACAGTATGCAAAACAAATAGGTAATATATGCACATAGACTGGATTTCCAAGAAATAATAAAAAAAAACCTCTAGAGATAAAAAACACAAACACAAAAGAAGAATACCTTTGATTACTTATTAGTAAACTGGACACAGCTGAGGAAAGAACTGTTGCACTTGAGACTAACTCAGCAGAAACTTCCAAAAATAAAAAGTAAAAATACTAAAAGAAAAACAACCCCAAACCCAGTCAAGAATAGATTATTCAACTTGGGATACTTAGAATGGGAAAACTTACAAAAGATGTAACATATCAGATGGAAAAAAAGGAATATATATATGGAATATTTGAAATAATGACCAAGAATTTCCTGAAAATAGTATCAGACACAAAGCACAAATAACAAGCAGGGCAAGTGTCACAAAACCAAAACCCAATGCTTTCATATTATGTTCATATAATATTTACATATTATATGCATGCATATGCATAAAATCAAAGATATAGGAAAAAAATCTTGAAAGAAATCAGAGGAAAAAAGCAACTTATTTACAGAGAAAATTATATCCTTAGAAACTACATCAACAAAGAATAGTATGAAATGAAATATTCAAAGCATTGAGAGAAAATACCCAAGGTCCAATCAGGATATGGTGACACAGGGATCAGCCAAGACTGCTATAGGCTGGCCAAGAACAGGAAACAGGGATACAAAGCAGCTCTCATTTTACCTAGGCTGAGATTGAGGTGAAGGGAGGCATGCCAGCCCAGTCAAAGGAAAAGTGAAGTACATCATAAAGCTCCCACTGCTGTGAGGTAATGCTGAGAAGGCACCTAAGAGGTATCTAGAATGATGTGAGGTAAACCAAGCGGAATCACAGGTGTCTAGGGGACATGTCATGCAGTCGGAAAATGTAATCAATATTTTCACCTACTTGTTCATCTGTCCTTACTTCCTCATTCGTGGAGCTGAGATGCAAAGGCCACTCACTATACATTAATCTAATGACACTCATGTGCAAGACAAACCTTGTAACTGATGGGCTAGATGCAGATGACATATTTGGCGAACTCATGTGATAGGATCCTGACTAGAGCTGGTCATGCTCTAGCAGGCAGGCTCTGCTATCTTCTAAAAGTTATTTGAAAAGGAATTGACAGCTGGCCTTCTCTTCAAGCACTAACATTTTAGGATTCAGGTAGATACATAAAGTTCCTTCTGAGAAAAGGCTACTCTAACTTCCATGGGGAGTCATTCCAAATTGCTTAGGTTTTCCTAAAGAAGATGGAGAGTCAGCAGAGTGACAAGATGGTTTCACAGGATACAGGGATACCCTATGTTTTATGTAAGAATCAATACACCATTTGGAGTTTCGATGTACTATCTTCATCTACACATAAAAATCAAGCAGTTTTCTTCTTAGTCACCCTACTGGAATGCTGTATATCTATTCTAGAGGGGTAGTTCTTTTAGAGTTACCCACAGTTTATGAAATGGGGACAGATAGGCATAGTCTGGGTTGATTATCCACTATGATACCATTATTTACAGAAAATATGTATTTGATCATTCAAGTGACCAAGATATGTTTCTCATATATCTATATCCACAGTTCCTAGCTCTCAGTGCCCCAGACTTGGAACTTCCTAAGTGTTCAAAACAATAAAAGTGTCCCATGTTATGTTAATGAATGTGACTTTTGGAAAGCACCTATGGATGGGGGCTGCTTGCCTAGAGAGGCAACCATGTGATGGGAGGTTCTGCCACCCAGATCTCTAGGAAGGGAGGTGGGCTGAGAGCAATCATGCCTAAATAATGAGGCCTCCATAAAAACACAAAAGGAGTATATTCTGAGAGTTCTCAGGTTGGTGAAACGTGCAGGTGCTGGGAGGATGGCATGCTTCCAGAGGACATGGAAGCTCTGTGCCCTTCCCCCTTAGGTGGCCCTATGCATCTTTCCTTTTTGGTGTTCCTGAGTTATATCTTTTGTAATAAATCAGTGATCTTATGGGTAAACAGTTTTCTGAGTCCTGTGGGTTTCTCTAGTAAATTAATCTAGCTGAGGAAGGGTTGTAGGAATCTTTGATTTATAGTCATTTAGTCAGAAGTACAGGTAACAGTCAGGGATTGCAACTGGCCTCTGAAGTGGAGGACAGTCTTGGGAAACTGAGCTGAGCCCTTTCCTATGAACTAGCTGCTATCTCAGGTAGAGAGTTGCATGAATTGAGTTGAGAAATCCTTGCTGGTGTGGGAGACCTCCAAACACATTCATATGGATATGGGTCCAGTGAACTCTATTCATTCAACCCACTTCAGTTACTGCAATCTGTTCTGAATCGAACATCCATTAATTTAGAATCAAACTCACTCTCATAATACCAAGATTTGCCATCATCAGTGATGCTAAGGAAAATCAGAGCAATTTCACATATATTTGAGTGGTAGAGTGACACTAGGGTTACTGCAATGCTGGAATGATCACTAAGAAAGGAGCACTCTGGACTGAAAGGATATTATTACAAACTGCCTTAGGGAGCTTCTGGTGCTGGCTGGCTCCAATTCCACCCTAATCCCATGCCACTGCTATCCAACATCTACCCAATGTTCTTTGATTATTTCGATAGTGTGAAGTTTCTCTGAAACTCTTCCAAATGGCCGAAGATTAAAAAAAACTCATTTAAAAAGAGTCTATTTAGGTTTATAAATTAGACAGGGACTAATTACTAGTACAAGACAAGAAAAAGTACACTAGGGCCTGGGGCTTGTTACATCTAGTCTGGTGATCTGCTCTTACCTGTGGGGGCCTGCATGGCTGAGCTGGGAATAGTGGCAGCATCTTGGGGTACAGTGCTGGTATCCGGTTCAGGGGTGCTGGTTGTTGGTGAGGTGGGTGGTGGGTTCAGCAAATTCCGAGGTTTCCTCTGTCAAAATGGATGGGGAAAAGTTTGCTACCTGTAATTGGTAACTTGTTGTCTCATCCCTTTATTCCTAACATTTAATATACCCATGAAACTGAAATATATTTGTGGATGTGACTATGTTTTATCTTTGTTTTCTATCTGCCTCTTGCTCAACGATGTACATAGTTAGATGCCTAGAAAACATTTTCTGCATCTATGTACAAAATTCTGGACTTCCATAGAGCTTAATTCACAGTGTTTTATATATGAATCAATATACCATTTGGAGTTTCAGGATCATTACTAGTTGGGCAAAGAAAAACAAAGGAAAAAAATGCTGTGGCTTAAGTGTACTTGGCTTAACTTGGCATTTTGTTTCTCTCTTGAAAAATGTAAGCATCTCTTCCCCTAACTCTATGAATTACTTTCCTCTGCCTACCATTTTTTCAGTTCAGCATCTGTCTATTCCTTATCTTAAAATCTATACTCTTGGAATCTCTAAATATATTCTCTACAACCCTGCAGTTTTACCTGGTTGATGCCTTTATAATAAACAATCCTTTCTGCCTAGAATGCTCTTTCTCATTTTAAAAACCTAACAAAGATCAGTTTATTGAGGACGACTGTCTAGATTTCCTCTAATTACTACCTCTTCTATGCAATTATATTTCTATTTTTTTTTTTTTTAAGACTAGGTCTTGCTATTTTTGCCCGTGGAACCGCAGGCTCCCGTTGCCCGTAGCACCACAGACTCAAGCAATCCCCAGCCTAGCTGGGATTAAATGCACGTGTCACCACATCCAGCTATTTTTGGGGATTAGGTATCGCTATGTTGTCCCAAGTGGGACTTGAACCGCAATCCCTAGTCCCAGCCACTTCATAAGCTGAAGCTTACAGGCACAAGCCACCGTGCCGGTTTTTTATGCAATTTTAGTACTTTGTATTGTTATACTATCACAATGTACTAACACTTATATGTATGTTATACACATAGATAGGTAAACAAGTACATACTGGTGTCCCCCTATTAGCCTGTAGTTTCTTGAGGGTCTGATTCTGACTACCATTCCTAGCATGATACTTGGCAAATAATAATGTCAATAACTTTTTCAGTGAGGCATGCAGCATGGAATACCAACAATGTGGGAACTAATAAAGATTATTTGAGAGAAATGCAATATCTCCTCTATGCTGCGCAGAGCAGTTTCTGGGGGATAGATATCTCAGAAATTTCTTTTCTAAAAGCCTCTTTGAATGCAAGGAAAATATAACCATTACTGAGTTGCAGAAATCCCTTTTTACCAAATGTCCCATGCGAGGTCCACTGCTGGGAGCTATAGAAACCCGCCTGCCTTTTAGAAGTGTATTAACTTAAAAAGATAGCACTAGTGACATCAGCTAAATAAAAATGGTTTTGACTGTGAAAATAATGATGCAAACACTCACAAACATTCAAAACATACATGGTCAGATATGAACATCTCATATTTCTGATACTGATAAAAGTGAAAGTCCAAATAAGCAATCAATCAGGGAAGAAGAGAAATTTCAGTTCTATTGTTTACTAAACTGGTTGTATGATTTCATGGAGTCTCTGAACGAACAAGTTTGTTGAGATAGGTACCCAAATATTAAAGATGAAAACAGAAAGATGAAGGAATTACCACTACCTGAGATATAGCTGCATTTACACATATTAAATCTGTTTATCTACTCTCTTATCGCCATTTCATTAGTGAGAAAATGGGTGCAGAGTCTTACTGAAAGGTATCACAAGGTCACACAGGTGAAAACAAAAGGATGAGACATAAACCTAAGTTTGTTTGGTTTCAAAGCCTATGCCCCACAATACCACTTTCTTTTGAAAAGCAATATAGGGTCATGAGTTGAGTAAGAGACACATATATGTACAGGAATAAGCAAAAGAACAGGAAGAGGAGTTAGGGAGTCAAATGCTAAGCCATAAAACAGAAGGTAAGAGGAGAGCTACAGCCTACACGAAGGCTGGAAGGCCGGGCACAGTGGCTCGTGCCTGTAAGCTTCAGCCTATGAAGCGGCCAGGGCTAGGGATCGCGGTTCGAGTCCCACCTGGGGCCCGTAGCAAGACCTAGTTCCAAAAAAGTAGCTGGGCGTGGTGGCACGTTTCTGTAATCCCAGTTACCTGGGAAGCTGAGGCTGGGAATTGCTTGAGTCTGTGGTACCCCGGGCAATGAGAGCCTGCGGTTCCAAGGGCAAAAATAGCGAGACCTGGAAAGAAAGAGGACTCTGGCTACTTGTTTTGGATTGCCCAAGGAGAAAGCGCAGACACAATCATAGAATCATAATTTTAGGTTTTGAAGGATCTTAAAGGCCACCTAGTCTGACATTCCTTCCAAAACTTTAACTTCTCTCTCCCTAAAAAACCCCTCCTGTATAGCCACTCAGCACCTAATGAAATTCCTCTAGTGATGGGAGTGACTAATTTCATTTTGGGATAGACTGAACTGTTGTTCCTTTTATACTGAAATGAAGCCGATCTGCTTGTTTCTGCTTAGTAGTTTTGGTTCTGTTTTTGGAAACTCACGGAGCTTTCTCCTTGTTTTGATCTGTCTTCCAGCTGTTTTCACATAATCGGGAGACTGGTCTTAGACTCTTTAAGACCTTCAGCCTGTCCCCCCCAATATGAGAATGAGAAGAAAGTAATAGAAACAAAAAAACAGAAAAACCAGGACTGCATTAGGGGATAGTGGTAATAGATCAGAAGCACTAAAGATCAGGATGTGATGCAGAGAATTCAAAGCTAATTAACAAGAAATGATCTCAGCTGGGATATTAACAATAAAATCATCCTTCCTTCCTCTTGCCCCTCCCCCCTTCTTCCCTCCATTGTGAATACACTGAACATCTCCCAAGAAACTGAGATATAAGGCACTGTAGGAGAAAAAAGAAAGAAAAGTACCAGGTTCTTGATCTGGAGGAGTTCATATTCTAGTAGGACTCAAGAGAGTAGGAGCTAAATAACAAAACAAAACCCACCCATGCACCCTAGGGAAGAACCTAGGAGGCTGGAATGGAATGCCTAGAGAAGACTGGGCAATAGGTCCACACTGGAACTATATGTAGTCTTGTTCAGGGCCGAGTTGCAGAGAAATCCCCTGACATTTTCAGAGCAATGGAGAAGGTGATGTCAAAAGATGCCACAGAGAAGCAGCTAAGGAACTTTCATATCAATGGTTTCCCTGGGGAAGATACCCATGAAGAACTGGTCACAACTAAAGAGCGGTAACTGTAGTAACCACTGAAGACAGACTGTCTTCTCTTTCAGGAAATATTAGAAAATGAATATGTAGTAGGACAGCAGGCTCCCTGAAACTGGATCTGGGAACTTATTTCAATAGCCTTTGACACTTAGCTTAAAAGTTATCTTAGAGAAGTCATTTCACATCTCTAAGTTTCAATTTAATTAACTAGTACATAACATCAACATTGTTAATCTCCGGGATTTTGTGAAGATTATATAATATATGGAAGGAAAGGTGTCTGAACAGAATGTGATGCTTACGTATTTGATACATATTTTTTTATTTTAAAAGAAGGGGAAGATAATAAAAAAACACATTAATGGACTGATTTGCTTTTCCTGTACACACGCCTCAGCATTTGCTCTGGGCAGTTAACATGGAGCTATGGAGGGCATTAGGCTAGAATTGCCTCAAATGTAGCTTTCAAAGTCAATTTGTTTCTTACTCTAGATTACTCTATTTCTAATATTACCAGTTCTCAGGGAAGCAGTTAAGTAGGGATGACAACCTATGTGCTTCTTAAAGGCATATAGAGGTGGAGAACAAGGCCAGACATGCCCCTTTCCAAAATGCACAATATGGATCAGTTACTCCTTTAAAACTCTATCTCTTTCTGCAGAACCCACATATTATTGCCTACCTTGCTGCCAGGTTTGGGACCCCTCTTCTTTGGAAATTTCAAAGATTCAGTTGACGTGGAAGGGGTCGAGATGGGATGGGGAGTTAGAGGCTTAGGTGTCCGGCCCCGCTTCTTTGCTGCTTTACGCCCCTTCTGCCCTGGTTGATGCTCCAAGATAGCTTTGGTGCTGCTGTGGATGCTGGGCTTCTCCGTGTTCACCTCAGATATAGGACAGGGATTCTTTGGAATCACAACTGCCAAAAAACAAAACACAAAAACAAAACCTCATTCTACCACCCCACCCTCCCAACTGTATTCCCATGCCAAACTAAGGGGGAAAACTTTTACTTGGTAAAAGTTTTATATCAAAAAGATAGTTTCCCAGTATCTGATCAAAATGTTAGGAAACTTCAAAGGAGATTTGAATTTTGATTGGTTAAACTGAAAGTTTTAATTACTTTGAGCAGAAAAAATATTTTAAAATGTCTACAAGACACCTAGGTAAAGCATAAAAACAGAACACAGGCTCAGAGATGGAGTGGCACATAGAACCTGCTAAGAACAAAGATCTGAGGCTCAGAGAGGGAATGATTCCTTCACCAGGTTACATAATAATTTGGACTTATGTTTTAACACTGGGCTCTGACAACCAGTGTAGGGATTTCCTATGTCAATCTGCTTAGTCTTTTAATGTAATTATTGCAGCCAGTAGTGAAAATATATAAATCTAATAGCCTCTCTCCTAACCTCAAAAATCTTTGTTCCACATTACCTTTAAGGTAATATTCAAGGTCTCTTGTGACTTTGCCTCTGCCTTGCTGTTTGATGTCACCCACCGGCCCTATTCTAAGTTCACTGCTTTTTGAATACCAATTCACTCATATATACTGAGTTCTCTACTCTTCCTGTTCAGACATACATCAACACTCAGACCTTACTGAAGACTATGCCACAACTCTGTATTCTGTCCCAGACTCCAATGCAGCCTATGGAGATCTATGTTAGAGTATTTTCAAATTTACTCCACTCATTCATCTTCTTAAAGAGAAATGTATTCAAGGAAAGAGATACACAATTAATTCTACAAACTGTGACTGTACACTTAGTATTAGCTATGCACTATTCTAATTTCTGGCACCAGAAGAGTGAAAACAGACAGACTCCCTCTAGTGGGTGACAGAAAATAGACAAATGGTATAATGGCAGATGAATGATCTGCTTAAAACTAAAGAAAGGTAAGAATACCTTGTAACAAGTAATGTACCCTCTGAGGGGGTGATATCTACATAGAGCTCCCATAGGAATAATAAAAGCAAAGACTTGTGAAGATCTGAGAAAAGACCTTTCCAAGCAGAAGTTAGATTAACAAATGCTTAGATGATGAGATGAGAATAGTATTGGTGTGTTTGAGAAACACAAAGGTCAGTAATGTTGGAACTGAGTGAGCAAAGGGGAGAGCAAAAGAAATTAGGCTAGAAGAGTAGTAGCAGTAAGATGGGACTTATTTCAGATGAATGGTAACTGCTTCTCAGTAGGAACTGAAGCCACCAGAATGCTCTGAGCAAGGGAACTATAGGGTGTGCTTGAAAGGAACATTCTTCTCTGAATGGCCGCTATAGGAGGGAAGGGGGCAAAAACAAAATTATGGACAGTAATTACAGTGGGCAGGGAGAAGACAATGTTTTTTTATGCTTCTAGGTAAGATGCAACGGATCAGAGCAATATAGCTTTGCCGATATAACATTTAGAAAAAGTACTAAATTATTTTAAAAGACACTGCAGAGAGAAATTGTAGAAATCATGAGGATTAGAGGAACTGGAATTCTGAATCTGGAGTTGGGGATAGGCTTCTGAGGACATATGCTAATATGAGGGAATTTAGAACCTGGGGTCTGCACTGGAGAGGGCAGGTACACATAATCAGGTATGGAAAATGGAGGGGGCCTGTAGGGTAAATGAGTTAATCAGATATTTTTGCACCACTCATCTCTATGGCTACCACCTGCAGCCTTGATCATGTTAATACAGAATGCACTTAAGAGCCTGGGCACAGAGCACACATGCCTGACTGTGGACACCCTGGCCCCAAGAGCATGGGTGTGTCTGAGTGTAAGTGTGCACACCTGAGTCTAGGAGCGCACATAAAAGTAGTGGCAGCAGCAAGCCAGGAGAAGGACTTCACAGCAGCAGGACTACAGAAGATATGAGACTAAGAATGCCAGCGAGAGCCCAAAGAAAGCACAGATTCAGGGGAGGTGGATGAGAGGCTCAACTGTCTGCTTCCCACCCCAACCCTGCCAGGGCGGTGCCTGCCTCCTTACATGCCAGCCTCCCTGCCTGGTGTGCCTGTGTACCTGGCTGAGAGAGCATTAAACCGTGAAAAATCCACTGAGGTCTCTGACTATGTCTTTACTGGCCGGCCTGAATCGATAGTGAACCTACCATGTGCATGCTTGCACAACAGGGCTACTTCCAGAAAACAACAGCATCTCTGGTGTAGAGATCTGTGGCTGAATGCCCAGGGGGGGCAGACAGAAACTGGACATAAACGAAGGAACCAGGACCACTGCCACTAGAGGTGGCATTAAACAGCCCTTGCTGGTGTTACACTTATCTGAGGTGGTGGCCATCAGCTTGAGCTTGTAGCCCCAGATAGAGACAGCTGGAGCTTGGGCCCTGGGTAGTGGAAGAACTTGATGATGTGAGAAGAGGTTCACCTGTGGCCCTTCACAAAAACTCATTCTCCCTACAACATGATTCTGTGTTATAAGAGACACAGGTTCCATCCCTGCCTGGGCCCACTGCTGAGTTAACATTCACCTAAGGTGCTCTCTATCTCTAATCAGATTTTAAAGCACCTATACCTTAGAGAAGCTTGTGTGTAGGTGTAAAATCACACCCCCTCAACTGAGAAAGGGAGTGGGGGCTAACAAGGGAAGCAGGATGTATGGACCAGGAGAAACCTATCCCTCATTCATCTATGACTGAAATTCAGAGTGGGAAGAGATATGCAAAATACTATGTCAGGAAAATAACACCCAAACTCTGTAATAAAAGACTAACCCTACCACTTTCTACCTATTCCATCATACCCTAAGTAAATGCCAAATGATCTTACCTTATGTTTAATACCTTAAACTCTAGACTACCTGCTATATCTCCCATAACAGAGGATGGAATGTAATCTTAACAAGGAGATAAGTGATTTTCTTTAAAATTCCTGCTATCATATGACAAGGTAAGGACTTCTCAGCATATCTTTGGAAATAAAAAGGAAACAGAAGAACTGCACAGGGCTTTCCTTAACCTTTTAATAATAATAGATTTTCTTCTTCCGTTTTCCTTTAAGGCTGTGACAAGGTTGCTATCTCTGGCCTGAAAGATCTGAATAGATGAAACTAACCAATCATATTAACAGTTCTGGAAAACCAGGTCATGAGGTTATATGTGACTAACCAGTAGTGGGATTAGGTTTCATACTAATTTAAAAGCTTTGTAATAATGAATCTGAGCCATCCTGAGGGATTCTAGGATTTGGAACTTCTTCCCATCAGAAAGTCGTATCTTGCCACATTCTAAATTAATTATCCTATTTGGGGGAAAAAAATGGGACAATGCCACGGGACCATGGATCTAATTCTAGTTCCGTACCTTAAGTGTAACCTTGATTTTGTCATTTAAACACGATCTTCTGATTTTTTTCAAGAGCAAATAATTCAATAATTTAATGACTTCTGCATCAGAGAAAGGATAGAAATGTTTATAAATTAGGGCCAGAGCTGTATTTATACTAAATTAGGGCCAGAGCTGTATTTATACAAAATTTTTGGTTTCAGTAATTGCAGAAGGTCTGCAATATAATACAATGTAATTTTTCTTGATTTTGATAACAGTGCTATGTCTATAGATTAATATATATTCTTGTTTTTAGTACACACACTAAAGTCTTTAACAAGAAAAGGAGAATATGTGTGCAAGTCACCGTCAAATATTCGAGGAAAGAGGTATTATGCATTGAGAAAAAGTAAATAAATATGATAAAATGTAACTTGAAAAATCCTGGTAAAGGGTATAGATGAATTCTTTATAGCACTATTATAATTTTCCTGTAAAGGTGAAATTCCATGAGTGTAAAGTGAAAATGTATACATACACAGAATTATAAGAACCTGGAGGAAGGATCAGCTGTGCAAAGGAAGAAGGCAGGAGACAGGTGAGACTAGTCAGGCAAGTTTGGACTAATCTTTGAAGAATGAAGATCAGAAAATGTTTTCTGATCTGTGCATGTATCCAATCCTTATTAATCATAGTAATGACTTAGTTGCTGGTATGAAAGTGTGAAGACCAAGGATGGAGAAAGGACTTACTTTATACATGGATGCCCCCTAGTGATGGAGTTAATTTTTCTTACAAGGAACTGACCTTTATTGAGCACCTATTTTCAAGAGGTGCCATATTATTTATAATGACATTATAGACAACCATCAGTGCCAATAAAATATTCTAGGGTTGGTAAGCAGCAGTAAATACTGGCAGCTAAAACAGTGAATTTTAAGTCTTGACTATGAAGAGGTATTATCTCTAACAAGTAAGGCAGCTGAAACTTGAGAATTTGGCCAAGGACACATAAGTAATGAGGCAGGACTGGAAAAGTTCAGTATCTCTAACTCCAAAGTCCTTGCTCTTTCCATGTTGCACAGCTTTCCTCTTACAAACTCAAGATCTATTAATTAAATCTTTTATTTATCCAGTAAAAATTCTATATATCGTAGGCTCTATAGTATGAACCATATGCACAAATGATTAATAAAAAGTAATCTCAGATTATGATAAGTACTTTGAAGACAATAAAACACCCCAAAGGGGTTTGATACCCAAAATTATATGGCACATATACTAGCATCCTTAAGACAAATGAATATTAATAATTAATAAAATGCATCAGATTGAATGTGATGGGGAGGAAGTAAGGGAAGGCTAATGTGTTAAAGCAAAGGTTGTTCAACCTCTCAGCAACTGGGCAGTGTGTGGTCAGTCTAAAGCTAGTCTAAGGTATAAAACAGAGAGAATGAAAACTTTGTTTCCATGGAACAATATCAATTCTCTTTGGCACTATAAAACCAAGAACAAATAAAGCAGAGTCAAATAGTTCTGAGGATGGCCAAGAGACCCAGAGGTTAGAAAAACTAGTATGTAAAGTCAGTGCTCTAGAAAGTCCCAAACCAAAAGGCAAGAAGAAATTAGGGATCAAAAGAACAAAATAAACTCTAACAATCACATTTCAAAGAACGGTGGTATAGTAAAAACAGTGGCCTAGCACAGAGCAAACAGTTCTGTTTTGAAAACTACACTGTTTTAATATTTTGGCATATATTTCTGTGCTCCATTATTATGGTATGACATTTCTTCAACATATTTTGAATAAGCATAAGTCTTTTACATAAACATAATACACTTGTCATGCTAAGTTATAGATATTTTTGTACACCCTCCCCCTGCAAAATGATTATTTGTACAGAATAGAAACTATAGGACATGCAAGGAAATAGAAACAATGATAAGGATACCTTAATACACTAATCTCAGAGTAAAAGAGGTTAGAGGACCAAAAAAAAAAAAAAAGTAGAGATAGAAGATCTAAACTACAAAATCCTATTATTGATCTTATGGGTGTATATTCAATACATCACCCTAATATTAGTGGACATAGAGGACTCACAGAAACTTATCACATATTAGGTGACAAAGAAAATGCTAGTAAGTTTCAATTTTCTTTTACCACAATGCAACAGAACTAAAATTAAAAAAAAAATCCAAAAAGCTCTCTGACAGAGATTTTTAAGTTATTATTAAAAAACTTGAGTGGGAAAGAAATGAAAATGGGAATTAAAGAATTTCTGAAAAACAGGAATGAAAATATAAGAATCCATGAGTTCTTTAAATCAGTGATTAAGAGAAAATTCATACCTTTCAAATGAAATGATCATTAATAGATAAAATAAAAACAAGTTACAGATAAAAGTTTAATATTAATGAGCATTAATGACTGTATTTTCAACTCAAAAATATAGGAAAAGAAATAAAGTAAACCAGAAGAAAGTACTAGAAAGTGTACATAAAGGTTTGAAGGTCTAGTCCTAAAATTATAGTTATACAAATGAATAGTAAAACAACAAAACTTGATAAAAAAGAATAAACTCCAAATGTATGCGAGATCTAATTATGAAAGTTGAACTTCTATAAAAGGCTGGAAAATTTATAATATAAAATTAAAACATGTGTATGGTCAAAACCAACCAACACCACAAGCTAATTATAAATTGGGAGGAAAAGTTTATTTTATATATATATATCAACAATTAAATAAAGATAAAGAACTAAATATGCCTAGTTTATAATAGTGACAGGTGTCTGGGTACTACTGACTTCCAGGTTTCTCCAATAACCACTAGTTAGAAGTCTCAGCTGCCCCAAATAACTATCAGACCTCTTCTCTCTGCCAGAATAATACAGTAGCTGATACTGAAAATGAACTCCTAAAATGTTAAGTCAGTTCAGTTTTTGTTGTGTATGGATGTGCATTTGTGCCTAGATGACACAGAATATGAACAATGGGAAGGAAAAAAAGAACAGGGGGAAACCCATTTGGCTTTTTGGTTTATCAGTTTCCTGGACTGGGATCTTGTTTTCACTCACAGTAGTGTATAACTGGCCTTGGAATAGTAATTTGAAGGATGTGTTCTTCATTAGCTTTACTAAACTTGGTTGGGTTCAGCTACGTTCCACCAGTTGAGTTGATACTGAGTCTCAAACTATTCTTCTAAATTCCAGTTCACTTAATACAGCATGAGTTTCCTCTTGTTCCTATCTCACTTAACACTTCTATTCTTCACATGTAGGTCCTTTCTTTCACTCCTGAATTTATTTCCCCAGCGTGGATAGATATTTAACGATAAAGGCATTTTATGTTTTTCCTGGGACCACTTAGGCTTTTAAATATCTAAGGGGAGGGAAACAGAAGAATAAAACCACAAGTTTGACGACTACAAGTCCCATCAAACACCTCATATTATTAAAAAAATCAGAGGATTCTAGTGCAGTTTCACCAAATGGTGAGCTGTGTCTTCTTAGGAGATGGTTTACTAATGTACCTGGTCAAGTCTTGTTTACTCAGATGGGCAGAGAGAAAGCACATGGTGAAAGAAAGCACCTGCTAATCAGCCACACAGTCCAACAAATGCATCCTAGCTTTTCCTAACATAAGACAACAAATCTAAAAAGTGTACAAACTCTTGCTTTCTTGCCCTATCACACTAACAACCTTTTTTTCCTTTGGTCCTTTGGTCTGTTTAAGAGTTTGTCAAGTTTCCCTTGGCTTGATATATGTGACTTTATGTTGTGTTTTTTTCCTAATAAGTCATTATTGAGATTCATAAATTCTTTACTACTATATTTTCCTCAAAAATCCATCTAGGGAACTAGAGGGAAATTTTTACAACAAAGAGTTTTATCAACGTAGAATTTTGCTACTGGTTTCCATGTAACTTTGCTAAGAACTACACACACTTGTTTAAAATAGGGGATTTTATAAGCAGATATGTATTAATGCTGGCATAGGTATTACAATAAAAGCTTGCCATGGGTCCAGGGATCTCAGGCTGGTGAAGCCAGCCTCTGCCTCCACATGAGCAGGGGATGGGAGGGTTCCCTCTGGTTTACTCCAATCTCAATCACACCTGCACTATGAATGAAAAATCCAGTCTCTCCAACTGCAGATATAATGCATATGAAAGGAAGTAATAATGGCTCTGGACACACTCACTACCTGGGTAAGACAAGCAGTGTGTCGGGAACCACTGAGACTGGAAGGTGAAACCAGCGATTGAGGTGACCTGTCAGATTTCTACCTGCATTATCTCCAGCACTGGGGAACCAAACCCCTGCTCCACAGTTATGTGCAATGTGAATGAGACTCCCTCCTTTACCAATCAATGGGAGAAGAAAGCCACAATGATGTGGATGTGGCCCCATAGCAGAATTGCTAACAAGAGAGAGAAGAGGAGCTGGACCAAACACCTGGGGAAGTCTGTCCCCATCAGGGAATGCCTCCCACTGCCAGCGGCTGGGAATTAGATTTCCAAACCCAGATATCCCAGATATCAAAACTGTACAGCACAGAATCAGCAACACATGACAGACACCAGAAAGGATCCTGGAGAAGCTCACCATGTATTTGCCCCTACAACAAGTTCCTGACAATGCTCAGCCTAACTATTTGCCTCAGTTACTTCTGGTGATCCGAGCAGCCTCGTCTGTTGCTGTACATGAGTGCAAGTCCACACCCAGGAAAAAAGGACACAGTTCCAGAAAAAGAAAAAGACTAGTGGGCCAAACATGGACCAACAGCTTGCAGTGAGAGGAGCTGGAGTGACCAGAGGGAGGAAGGGGGAAAGGGAGGGTAAGATAGGGGATAAAGGGTGCAATATGGGAGGGCCAAAGCTAAGGGGAATGACCAAAAATGTGACCAAAATTCTATGAAAATTTATAAAATAAAAAATTAAAAAAAAAAAGCTTGCCAAAGAAAACTCTATGGGTCAAAGTATTCCCAAGAAAACAGTAGGTATGATCAAATTTTTGAGCTAATAAGTCACATCTCACTATTTCCAGGAATTTGAGAGATGCCTGTTGTTTGATTACTCGTCAAAAATTGCTACCATTCTTAGGCACCGGTGAAGGCAGGAGAGCAAACTGGGTGACTCAAAGGCAGCTTGAGGAAGTTAGGAGAGGCATGTGACCCAATTTTGCACTTATGTAATTCAGTGAATAATGGTTCTAGATTATGATGAATAGAAATGGAGTAAAACAATACAGCATGATCTATTTCACTCAACAAACATTACTGAATAACAACTATGTGCCAAGAACAGGAGATATAAAGAAACAGAGACATTAGTTCCATTTAACAAGGACTCCAGGTAGAAATGAATCCTAACTTTCTAATATGTTTGAAAGATTTTTAGCTCTCTTATTAATGCTAATACTGAAAAACTAGTATTATCTTACATGTTGAAGGGGATAATTGTTAATTAAGTGAAATAGTTGCAATAGATGTTTAAAAAATTTTATTTTTAAAATTAATTTTTAACTGAGATAATGTTTGGATACCCCCCATCATGTACTACCACCATAGTGCAATCACCACCAAATTACCCAGATCCACACACATGCCATAGTCTATTGTACTTCCTATCTTCTTATTCCTTTCCCTTCTCTTCCCCTCCCCACCAAACAAAATTCATATTCTGGCATTATTATTCACCATCACATCTTCTCATTGTTCTCACCACACTGTCACTGCCTGGATTCTATTTCTCACTTAACATATTGTAACAGCTTGTTAAGTGATATAGTTCTGCCTTCAGCTTTTGGAAATCACCCATTCTTTCACTACTACCAAAATGATTCTTCTAAAATAAGACATGTAAATCCACTAGCCAAAGTCCATTCAATGATTCTTGTTGCTTTTAGAACACATAGGTCCTTAAAATGGTTTATACACGCTGGAAACTGTGTATTTCTTGTGTCTTTATCTCTCATCTTTTATCTCTTTCATTCCTCTCTTTAGACCCTATAATTTAAACATTTTTGAGTTCTTTAAGTATGTATTTAAAAAAATCCCAGGCGTCCATTTATCTGTTTCTACTACTAACTAGAACTTTCTTTACCTTCTCATCATTATTCAGGTTTCAGCATTAACATCACTTTACTTGGAAACCTTCCATGACCTCCAACCTCTAATTCTGCTAAATTCTGCACTTCAAATTCTCTATTGGCTTACATGCTTCTCAGATTATAAACTCTAAAGGCAAGGTCTCTCAACCAATTGAATGACAAGCACTTATTCATAAATGGACAGGGCTTGGATGGATGGATGGATGGATGGATGGATGGATGGATGGATGGATGGATGGATGGATGGATGGATGAAAAAAAATCAAGCAGTCCATCAACTGACTTATATGTTATGACCTTCAGGTTAGGTTTAGGTGCTATATTCTTGCCATTACCATAGTTTTTTCCTATATTGTTTAGGGATTATAATTTAATAAACTCTCTTGCTGACCTAGAATCCAAAAGGGATTATAGAACGGTTTCCCAAGTAGTTTTACAACAGAAGAGACCACTAATAAAGTTTGGAAACACCTTTTTAAATGTTTCACATGATAAAGGGAAAAGACACTCTGAAAGGTTTGTTTTTTTTTTAACATCAAATTCGTATTCCCCAGATCAGGCTAACTGCTGCAAATATACCATACCATATATGAGATTCTTAAGTTTCTTTCTAATATGTCATCATTAGAAATGATAGCCTGAAAAGGGAAAGGAGACAAGGCTGGCCATTAACTCTAATGAGTGTATTCAAGAGCTGAACCTCTATGTGAGTCCCATATTTGTATCAGCATATAGGGAGCAGACAAACCTAGGTATACCATATGAATTCACAAAAGACTGATATATAATTCAGAATAGCAATATATTAATGTACAGTAGAAATATAATGTGAAATAGTTTCAATCTTATGTGCTCTTTCTGTTATGTAACTACTTGGTAACTAAATTATACTCTGAAACTCAGTTGCCTAGGCCAAAATTGGAGCAAGGTGGAATTAACTGGATGACTATAATAGTTAAAGGCCAAATTAGCATCAGTTATGATAGACTAATTTCTATTTGTTTAGCTGTTACCCATGAGAACTGGCTTTGCTCCAGGTGTGTAGAAACTAAAAAGGATATAACTGGTCTGGCAAAGGAGAAACAACATTCAAGAGTGCCCATTTACAGAGCAGAGCCCTATATGGGTGAAGGACAGAGCTATGTAATGTATGTATGCATGTATCATATATGTATGTATCTGGACTATGTAATGTAATGTAATGTAATGTAATGTAATGTAATGTAATGTAATGTAATGTAATGTATCTGGACTAGTCACAGGAATCAGCTGTTACCCATTCCCCACATGAGGACCTATATACTATATTACAGGAATGGGAGAAGGAGACCTATTAAGGGTCATCTAATTCACCTTTTACAGTAGGAATAACTTGCTCATAGACAAAAACAAGTTGTGGCTAGATGGGAGTACACCCCAACTCAATTATCAGCTACTATACTACTGTTTTTCTCCTATGTCAAATCAGGAGCTGGAAGCCAAAGCTGAAGCTTTGAAAAAAGTCCAAAGGGAAAAGGGCAGATTATAGGGTAGGCAAATGAAGGCAATAGAATTCAAAGTGATGCTTTCATGACAGTTGGCCCTACTAAAAGATCAGCATGGTCTCTCCTTTAAGGCTCAGCTATCAAAAGAACCATCAGCTAATCTTTTGAACGTCACTTCTCTCATAAATATAGCTGAAAATAATCCTACTGAATTCAGAGTTAGCAGGAAGATAAGACAAAGGAACACATGTAAAGAAAATTAAATGAACACTGGTATTTTTTTTCCTACTCACTTGAGCAAGAAACAATCTCATATTACTTTGGATTGTTTAATATTTGTACACTAATAACCAGAGGTAGGAAGAAAGGAGATAGTATGACCAGAGAAAGAACAGGCTTATACACAAGAACATCTTGTTTTGTGAAGTGAATTGAGTAACTACATTTTTTCCACATTGTATCACTTGCTCTTTAGCCAGGACACTGAGGTGGCTGAGGCTCTAGTACTACTGAAAGTTGTATTATAGGACCAACTGCAGGAGCATAAGGTGGGAGAGGACAGAACTGCTGGAGGAAACAGCTCAGTTGCTGGAATTATGACTGAAGGACCTGGTCTGTAAGTGCCATCTGGAAGATGGTGTACCTTTACTTCTAAGCCTGGTCCTTCTGGCCATCTTCTTTTAAAAAAAAAAAAAATCTAAGATCTCCAGTAAAACACAGAAGAGGAGAGGAAAACAGCCAACAAACCCCTCTGGAAGCATTAACTACACTGTGAGTCATAATTTTAATCAGCGTGGGATGTGGTCAGAGATTCCTGGACACAAAGACACTCAGCTCTTCTGATTCCTGGGAACTGCCCAACAGCTCTTGCAGACTTAGAATCAGAGTAACAGAGTTTTCTAGAAAAGAAAGCAAGAAACAGCCTACTCACTGAATTTAACTTGGAGTTCCTTGGTTAAGGCTGTCGTGGACTCAAATAAAAATGAATACATTACCACTTCCAAAGCACTTCTCTTGTTACTCTGTTCAGAGACTATCTTACTAGGTTTGGAGTGGAGTGGATTCTCATACTGACACCTTGGACCTTTGTTTCTTGAAATATATAGAGGAATATCACTTCTGAGCCAAGAAGTGAGTATTACCAGGTTCCCCTCCCCTGCCATTTCAAGTTTCCCCAGTGCCACTATCCCTACTTCCATACACTAACCTAACTGATTTTTCAAATAATAACGTCATCGACAAGATTCACATACCATAATATTCACCCTTATAAATTATACAATTCAGTGTTTTTAGTAGCTTCAAAGTCATGCAAACAGCATATCTCTTTTTAGAACAATCCATTGACCTTCAATAACCTCCCTGTTAGTCACTTCCCACTTCCACTTCCCAGTACCTGGCAACAATGAATCTACCTTTATTTCTGCTTTTGTTTTTTCTTTCTTTCTTTGACTTTTCACTTAAACGCAATCATGCAGTGTGTGGTCTTTTGTAATTGACTTTTTTTTTCACTTAGTGCAATGCTTTTAAGGTCCATCAATGCTGTACCTTATATCAACTTCATTCCTTTTTTATTGTCAAATAGTATTCCACTCAGATATAGTACCTATCTATATTTAACTATTTATCAGATGATGAACATTTGGGTCATTTCAACTTTTGGCTAATTATGAATAGTGTTGCTATGAATTTTCATGATACTTTCTGTGTGGAGCTGTTTTCTATTCTTTGGGTTATAAATCCACAAACAGAATTGCTGAATCACAGGTAACTAACACTTTGAGTAACTTCCACACTGTTTCCAAAGTGGCTTCACTCTTTTATATTCTTACTAGCAATGTAGAAGAGTTCTAACTTATTCACATTTCTGCAACACTTGCTATATAGTCTATCTTTTAATTATTCAGACCCCTGAATGTGAAGTGGTATATTGTTGTGACTCTGATTTGTATTTCCCTAATGACCAATGATATCAAGCATCTTTTCAAGGGTTTATTTGCTATTTGTGTATTTCCTCTGTAAAAATGTCCATTCAAATCCTCTGTCCATTTTTAAACTTGGCTATTTCTCTTCTTAATTGTTGTATTCTTTTGTATTTTGCATAGAAGAGCAAGTCGTCTTTAAAAATAAATCAGATTTATCCCTCTACCATAGTACTTCTAGTGACTCTCTATTTAGAATAAAATACAGATTCTTACTTTGGCTTATCAGGTCCTATGTAACTTTACTACTTTCCCTATCAGGTAGTTCTGCCTGACTGTCTGGCATTGTCTTGCCTTGGATGACTCCTTCTTGCCATTAAATTTATATATCACCTTTCCAGACAAATTTTCCTGAAAGGAAATTGTACCTGAAGAAGCTCATCTTCCTCATAGAACAAGGAAAGTTTTGGGGATGATGGGTATGTTTATTATCTTGAGGATGGTAATGGTTGATGGATGTACACATATTTCAAAAATCTTTGTATACTCAGTCCCTTCACAATCACACCTTCATTGTCAATATCTTTTATTTCCGTATGAGAAACTATCTGAAATCACCAATTTAGTACTTGATTTATGCATTTAAAATGCTCTCTTATTCCATTAGAATGCAAGAATTCATGAGGACAGGAATATTGCTCATCTTCGTCAATACTGGCTCACAATTAGATGTTCAATAAATATTTGGCTGGAGGAATCAATGAATTTTACAGATTTAGGAGAGATAACAGGAATGGTTATTTGCTAGTCCCTCAGATTCTCCAGTACTTTTAGACTTAAGAGCATGAATGAAGATTCTTATTATTACCCTTATAAGGAGCAGCATCTCGAATTGATCCTGGATGAGTTCCAGTATCATCATTAGAAATATCACCTACTGTTTCATTACTCTATGGGTACTATTTTAGTACTCTGTGTATACTCTCTTGGAAATAGTTATTTTTATAATAATAGTATTATAATATTTTAAATACAGCATTTCATAACATAATAAGTAATATACACTATACAATAATTGTATTAAATGTAAAATAGTAATAACTAATATAATAGCAGCAGTGATACAATGAGAACATTTGTTTAGCAATTGCTGTTAGCCAGATATTCTGTAAGCATTTTACCCATATAATCTCATTTATTCCTCATGATAACTTTATGAAGTAGGTATTCTTTTATAGATGAGGAATGTGAGTTTTAAGATATGAACTAACTGCCCAAAGTCACACAGCTGGTAAAAGACAGACTGGAAGGCAGCTGAAGTTTATCTTATTAAGGACCATGGAGCTTCTATTCCGCTAGAGTGCTTGGGGTATTTGTAAAACATGTTCATAAACAGAGCCCCTCAGACCCGAGGAAGATGCGTACCTTGAGAATGATACTACTCAAACTTAAAAGATGGGTTAGGAACAAAGTAAAAGGAACAAAGTAAAAGCTGAAAAGGGCATCAGGATATTTAGAGTAAGCATCAGGATATTTTGAGCAAGGAATTTTCAACTCCATGTCTACCTTCTTTGACATTTTATCCTTACTATTTCTTGATTACTCTTGGGTAGACCTTGTTTTCTAACTCATTTGCTGCCCCTTGCTCCTCTGCCTACGAGGGAGGTTTACTGGTAAAAATACACTGACCATCAAAGGTCTAGGTAATTTCATTATCAACACGGGTCCTGGTTTCAAGAGCTCACACAAGGGCCTTTACCTTTAGTGCCAGGTGGCTGTAGGTTGTCTCCAGTCAAGGAACACCAGCCCACAGGGAAGATGTCCCGAGAGTCGAAGCGGCACCAGTAGTCAAAGGCCCCTCGCCACCCATCAAAAGTGACAAGCACCTCTGAGCCCCGCACCTCCCCAATAGTGGCTGGGCAAATGAAATGAGGGTTCTTCCTGTCCACAGCTTCTAGCTTCATTCCCATTTTGAAGTAGTTGTGGGGAGGCGATGGTGGTTCCTAGACGAGAAACAGAAATATGCATCCTAGCCGCTGAGAGAGGCCATGTATGCCAAAAAACTGCTACCTCATTGGGTGATAAAAAAGTGACCACTAGATTAGATTTAAAATGGAGAATAGTTTTTCATTTATATAAATTTCAAAGTATATTAATGTATTACTTTATTACTTCTAACATTTTGACTTCAGATCATTCTTTTTAGAAATAAAAGTAACAGAAAAAGTTGAATCCCTTGTTCCCCTCCCTTAGTCCAATTCTTTTTGTATTTTTATACTTTACTATATATGCACATACCCATTTACATACTCTAAAATCTTACATAAATCCTATTATACTATATATATGATTTTACAACTTGCTTTTTTGTTCAACATTGTTTTTCAAATTAATCCATGTTAAGTTCAGCTCCATTTAGCTTCATTTTAACTGTGAATAGTATTCCATCATATGTATATATCAGAATTCATTCATTCTGCTTTGATGAACATTTAAGATTGTTTGCATTCAACAGCTGTTTACTCTTTTAGGAGCACTTAATGATCATTCTTATTGTTTCTTTATACATTATGTGGGAAGTCTTTTTTAACTTATAAACCTAGGAGTAGAATTATTGGGGTATGGGGTAGATATATACATCTTCTTAAAGATGTATTATTAAAGATTGTATAATTGTGCTCCAAAATGGCTGTTTCATTGCATACTCCCACCAGCAATATAGAGAGTACTTGGGCACTGATTTGTAATGGAACTGCACAGATAAAGTTTCTGAAAGTGTTGTTGTTGAATATTCTGTTTTGTTTCCCTGGCATTACTGTCTGATCTTGTGCCAATAATACAGTCTTAGTAAATATGTATCTGGTAGAAAACATCCTATTTTGTCATTTATTAATATTGTTTTGACTATATTTTCTCCTTAATCTTTCATAAGAATTTCAGAACTTCAGGCTCCATAGAACCTGAAAATCCTTACTTGGATTTTGACTGGAATTCCAATAAATTTGTAGATTCATCTAGGAAAAAATAACTTAGTATATATTATTGAGCCTCCCCATCTATGAACTTTAGCACATTTTCCATTTTTATGTATAGTTCAACACAGATTTTTAAAGTACCGCTATAAATATTTCATAATTTTTATTAAATCTTTCTTAGCATATTGTAATTTACTGCTGTCATAAATAGTATTTTTTAAAGATTTTTATCTTTAAATCATCTTGCTGTTAAATATGACAGCAACTGACTTTTAAAAACATATCAACTGATTTAATGCTGATTAGCTTATGCTGACTGATAAACTACCCTTTTGCTTGATTTATCAGTTATTGAGAGTACTAAAATATCGTCTAGTTACTGTGGATTTTCAGTTTTTCATAAAATTCTGTCAAATTTTGCTTTATATATATTTTGAGGCTATGTTTTTTAGGAGCATTTTTGTCATTTTTACTTTTTTTGTGAACTGTGATATTTTAAGAGACAGTAAGCACTTTAATGTTTTATAGCATCAACATCTCCTTTGTTTAATTTCAGTATTGTTAACAAGAGCATTATTTTGATAAAGGTTTGTCTGGAATATCTTTTATACCCTTTTACTGTCAACAATTTTCTGTCATATTTTATTTTTTGGTTGTCATATTTTAGCAGTGTCTTTTGCAAACAGCATGTTGCTAGATTTAAAAATAATCTATGTCTGACTAAACTGATGAATTTAAGTTCATTTCTGTAAGTGATGTCTTTTACTATTATGATCATATTGACTACATTTCCATTTGACTTATTTTTCAAGGTTCTTTATAATGAAATGAATGTCCTTCCCCTTTCTCCTTCCATTGATTCAAATGTAACATTCTATGTATTGCCTTTTAGAGGATCCCCTTAAGATTGTGTAACTGCATAGTTGTCATAATTAAGTCTAAAACTAATATTTATCGCTAGTTCATAGAACCTTAGAATATTTTAGCTATTCCTGAAATTACAGGTATCTGATAATTTAGTTTCATGTTGTGATAATGCCAATTAGTCATTTTGTTATTAATGGTTTATAGTGATGAAGCTTGATTAACTTTTAAGTAACTGTTAATCAGTCTTTCCTGACCATTACTTCTTACATCTCAATCTTACTTTCCGAGTTCAACTATTTTCTTCCTGAAATACATTCCTCAATTATTCTTGCAGTGGATATACTAGTATCTACTTGTATTGGTTTGTTTGAAAATGTCTTGAATTTACAATCATTCTGAAATAATATAAAGATATAAAATTTGAGTTTATCAATAATTTTTCTAAGCATTTGGAAGATACTATTCTATTATTTTTGACTTACATAACTGCTGTCAAAAAATGGGCTATCAGCCTAACTATAATCCCTTTGAAGTTATTATGTGTGACAGAATATAATCACTTTGAAGTTATTCTGTGTGACAACTTGCTCAGAACTTTTCATTTCACTTTAGGTATACCATGATGTTTTAAGATTATGCATTTGTTTTTATTACACACATTAGAAAATTCTGGCATTAGTTTTTCAAATATTATCTTTTTATATCTATCTAAATTTCATGCTCAGCATTATTGGAGCATCTAATATTTTGTCTCTTTAATATTTTGATCTCTTTGCCTCTCTATGTTGCATTCTGGGGAAATCGCTTACACATATTTTTCAGTTAATTCTTCTTTATCTATGGCAAGGTTGCTTATGTTGCTTTTATTTTAATGGTTAAGTTTTAGTTCTATATGTCCAATTTGGTTTTTAAAATCTTATTTTTAAAAATAGGGCTTTTTACTTTTCCCATTTAAAAAATTCCTTCTTTTCATTTAGTTCTTTCTAAATATTTAATTTATAATCTCAACCTGATATTTCTATTACCTAGAGTTTCTGGGGCAATACTTATTGTTGGTTGTGCCTTTTGATGCTGCATCATGTTTGCTTGGTTTTGAGAGTTTTTGAAGGCTTTGTAATTCTGAACTGAATGCTCATCTTCAGTGGTACTTCACTTTGGCTACTTCTGCCACTAGGTGAATCCACTAGAGAGGTTTTGATTTTGATGCTTTTGCTAGGCATCGAGACATATCTACATATAATTTTTAAGATAAGTTTAGATACCTTTTTTAGATAGAGTTTTAGATAACACGGCATTGTATTTGAACTCTGGACTTCAGTGGGAGAAAACTGTGTTACCAGAGGTGATGACTCTATCCTCACCCCATCCAGAGCCCCAGCAGAGACTCATCATCATTAAGGTGATAATCTCTTCACTAAGGAGTAAACATTTGAAGAACCTGATCTGGCTTTTATATGGCATCTCAGATCTATTTCTCTGAGGCCCAAAGTCTGAACTTCTATTCAACTGGGGTTGTTAAAAAGACAAAATTCTTGGAAAATAAGACTGGTAAAGTGTTTTGAGGCTACCACAGATTCAGTATATACATTCAACAGACTGGTTTCCCTTCTTCATTTTTCCTTTTGGAGAGTTTTCTTGCTTTCTAGTAAGCTCAACAAAGCATATAAAAGAATATTTGCTGGCATTTTGAAATATTTTATAGTGAAAAGGTTTTAAGTTAACCACTATAATATATTTTGGGAATCAGGACTTTTTCAGAGTTTAGCCTTAAGTAACAGCACAGGCAACCTTTATTCAGTCCTCATTTATCATAACTCTAACCTCCTTAAAGAATTCAGCTGCGAGTAGACTGACAGCCTCATCTCTTGAGAAACAAGGAAGAATGAATATAGGTTTTGGATCTCAGTTCCACCACTTACTAGATATGTGATCTTGGGCAAGTTCCTCATGCAAAAGTATGTTTCTTTAGCTAATAAGTAGGAATGAAAATTCTTACTTCATAAAGTTAACTGTGGGGTAAATGAGATGGTGTATATAAATCCCAAACATGCTGTACGTACTCAAAATATAATCTTCCTTTCTATGAAACTCCAAGCTCTATAATAATAAATACTTCAGATTTATATTACAGTTTATATGTTTTACTAATAGACACATTTTAACTTAAGAGACAGAATTCCACTATATAGACTATATATATAAAAGGACATAGTCTATTACTGGCAGAGCTGGGACCCAAAAACCAGGAGTCAAAACTTACAGTATAATATTCCTCTGAGGATAATTGCTGCTTCAATAAGGTACTAAAAAATCCTCTGCTGAACTAGGTTCCAAGAAAGCATCCTCAGGACATAAACAGAATGTAGATATCAGAGGTACAATAATTAAAAAATGTAAATATTTGACCTTAAGCAGTTTGAAATTGGTGATATTGGAGGGATACTGTACCTTGTGGAAAATTCTGATGGGAGCCATCTCTGCTCCATTTAGTGTCTTCAGCAGGAACATGGGCCAAGAGGAGGCATTCAATCGAAATCCTGCAGCAAACATAATGGCAACAGATAAAAAAATACGTTTCAAAAGGAATGGTGCTATTAAGTTTTCCCTTGGGACTCCAGCTACTCCTGCCACAACCTATACTGTGATAGTTACAGAATCATAGATTGTTAGGAAAGGACTTAAAGGTTAAATAGAAGAAATGCCTCATTAGACAGATGGGAAAAAAGAGGCACCTAAGAGGGAATGGAACTAGCCCATGGTAATGGTGCAAAGTAAGTAGAAGAGAATCCCAAATCAAGTTTCCTGATGCTAAGACAAGTCTTACAAAAAATGGATCATAGGGTTTAAAAGACTTCCTTGAAAATCCAAAATAGATGTGAGTTAAGATTAACAAGTTCTTAGTTAGAATGTGAAAGGGGATATAAAAATCTTTTTAGAAGAAACCAAATATGCCCAAACAAGTAAATCTTGGCTTACTGCAATATTACTAAGTTACTATTTTTCTCTCTCTACCTCCTCTCTCTCTCTCTCTCTCACTCTCTCTCTCTCTCACACACACACACACATACATACAACTGACACAAACACACAGTGAATACAAAACAGTTTGATAATCACTTTTACTCAAACAACTAAAGAACAGTTAGGATGATGAAAATGGAAGGGATCATGCTATCCAAATACATGAATTTCCAAAAAGAGTAAAAAGAAGTCTAGAGCGATCCATTGCCCACTGTCATTAGCAAGTAAATGTCAAAAAGAAAGTACCAAATCATTCAACTGTAAAAATAAGATTATCTTAGTCTTCCAATGAGAGCTCTAAGTGCTGCCTTCTGTTCCCTTCAACTCTATCTTGAGATGACAAGTTCTAGCATTTTTTCATAGTCTCCCATATAACTCAGCTTTTCTGTCCCTGACAAAAGGATCAGTTGCACCAAAGAAGCAGAACAGGAAATAACAATAATGGCCTGTTATTACTGAGTACTTTATTGCAGGCTAGATACTGTGTCAAACACTTTCCATTATCTAGTTTAATCCTTAAGACAACCCAGTGTGCCGGGCACGGTGGCTCATGCCTGTAAGCTTCAGCCTATGAAGCAGCCAGGGCTAGGGATCATGATTCGAGTTCCACCTGGGGCCCGTAGCAAGACCTAGTTTCAAAACAATAGCTGGGGGTGGTGGTGCGCACCTGTAATCCCAGCTACCTGTGAAGCTGAGGCTGGAGATGGCTTGAGTCTGTGGTATCCCGGGCAACAAGAGCCTGCGGTTCCACAGGCAAAAATAGCAAGACCTAGTCTCAAAAAAAAAAAAAAGACAACCCAGTGAGATAGATATTATCTTTGTTTTATAGATGACAAGAGGTTTAAGTAAATTGCTTAAGATTTCAAAATGAGCAAATGACAAAGACGGGATTAAAACTCAGGTAATTTGATTTCTGAGCCCACAAAACTGTTATGCAAAACAGTAGGCAGTTAAAATGCAAAAGGAAGAATCACCTTTTGAGATTAAGTGTTAGCTAATCACTAAAATTAAAGGGGAAGAAGTAGAGAGAAGAAAATGTAAATAAAAAAAGAATTATCACTCCATATAATTTAAATTTTTAGTCTCAGAGCTGGTTAGTTATTAGGTCAGGAGGTTTCTTGGGATGTCATTCATATAAACAATGGCTGCAGCAATGTGGCTATTTCTATCAATCTTAAATGGCTTCACATTTCTTCTTGCCTAAGTTTTTTTTTTCTTTTGGGAAAACACTCATTTTCTGTGATTTGGTGCGAATACCTATCATGAACTCATCTTGCCACTCTAAATTTCTACTTTTTAAATGGTAACGGCCAATTTCTAATACAAACCTCTACCCTAAGTTTCATATTTCCAGTTCCCTTATTCTACACCTCTAGTTACATGTCAAAAGATCTCAGAATGTGTAGTTCTAAACAGAAATTTTTGCTGCCCCTTCAAAGCCTGTTCTTCCCCTCCAGTCATCTCATCTCAGCTAATGACTAGGTTACTAGATCAAAAAACTTAGAAGTTACCCTTGATTTTCCCTTTATATCAGCCCTCACAGTAGCTCATATCTCATATAGCCTAAGTCAAATAATTCCTCACCTATCACTATACCACTGTGACTGTAAACCACAGTCAAACTGTGCCTGGATACTGTGACAGTCTTCTAGTGGATTCTGCTTCTGCTGTTATCTCTATTGTCTGTTCTTCACATAGCAGCCAGGGTACTATATATCTTTAAAAAATGTATTAATCATACCACATCACTTTCATTTTTTATACTCCAAAACACAATATAAATCTAAATACTTTATGCATGTTAACAAAACTTGTATCATCTGGGGCTTGCTTCCTTCTGATAACTCATCTATCACTTTCCTATTCCCTGCTTCACTGGTCTCTTACAGTGTCTTTCAGTTCCAAACACCCTTCCCCTTTCCTCAAGTCTTTAATAGTTTATTCTTCGTTGAAACATCATCTCCTCAGAGAGGTATTCCTATATTATCATGCCTGAAATAGCCACCTAAATCCTGTTCCCTTCTAATTTATCATTAGTATTAATTAGCACCTGAATTTTTTTTGTTAAGTATATATGCCTTTTACAAATACAGTATAATCTCCATAAGAGTTTTAATGAACAAAAGACAAAACTCCACTTATTGAATGTGTGCCAGGAATTGATGAATGCTTTATCATGTCATCCCATTTAATTCTCACAAAAACCATGTATGGTAGAGCTTATCGAGAAACTGACAGGTGATTGAAAGTATTAAAAGGCAGGGTAAAGCAACTTATCAGTGGTAACAACGGAACTAGTAAGAGGTGGGTTAATGTCACGTCTCTTTAAATCCAAGTATTATGCCAAATGTTCTGTTCTTACCTAGGATTTCTTTTTAAAATATTTATAAAGAACTAGTTAGAGTTTTCAGGTGCTCCCAAACTATGAGACTACTAATAAATCAGGGTTCAGTTATTTAAACTGTGACCTGACAAAGCTCTGTACTTAAATGTAGATCAACAGGTTGGTAGCCTAATCATAGTTCATGCCCTCTGGTGGAGGTAAAAGAATAGCACTGACACCAGGAACAACATATGGGCCCGCTCACCACTCTGCAGTTGTTTCATATAGTACAGTAATTCCAAGGTTTGTAAGATTAGTAGACTATATGGCTTTTATATGGGAGTGTCCATGACACTCTCAAATCAGTCTCTCCCAGAAGATCTTTATACACGTATACAAATACATGTACAGAAAAATGTCACCAATTCACTACACAACAGGACAACTCAACCTACTTTTTCCTGCTTCTGTGTTTGTCAGATGAGGACACTGAACTAAAGCAGTGTGTTTAAACCAAAATTGGGTAGTTATCTAAAATTTAAGAGTGAGGGAAACAAGGAACTGTAAGAGAGGTATTCTCTTCATGGTATTTGAAAGGAACAGATAAGACTTTTACCCCTTTTCCCTACTACACTCCCATATAAACTCTGAGACACAGGTTAATACAAATTAATTTAATTGGAGTGGGGGCTGTGAGTAATCCTGAGGTAGGCATAGGTTCAGATGGTTTTGCCATTATCCAATTCCAGGGGCCTTGCTGCAGGGAAGACAGACTTTAGCAAGTATCTTAAAAATTATCTCAATAAAATAAGCATTTAAGACACCATGGTTAAGGGTATTTGTCTTCAAAGTTATTTGTCTCTTTTCTACCCATCCTGCACAAATTTCTATGAAGTTTGAATGTCTGTGACAAGAAGATGAAATATTTAGCTTTTAAAATTCCTCTTTTTACTGATAGGCCTGAAGACTACTTAGAAAATGAGAAGACTGGTCTGTGACAGGGACATACAAAGGACTCCTGTTAGGTTGATGTACCACATATACGCATAGCAGGTGACCAAGTTTGCTGACCCAGGCAGTCTATACTTGTGTGTCAAGCCCTGACACACTTATTTTGGGCCTCACTACAGGCCAGCTCCTCTTCTAAATGAGTAGCTCTCAGACTCGGATACTGAATTTCCTGGGGAGCATTAGAGACTACATCAGTTATATACCACTCATTCTCATCTAGCTGATCTGAGCTAAGGTCTAGGCACTAAAACTTTTTAAAAATTCATTTTATGAAGCTAACATTAGTTTATAACACTTTATATGATTTAGGGGTACAAATATATGTAATCACACCATGCCCACCACCAAAGCCCCCACAAACCTCCATCACAGTCCACTGGGCATTCCTTACTTTGCTCCTACTTTCACCCTCCCCTTCTGGTAGCCTCAGTCAGATTTCAAGTGTGTGGGTGCTGAAATTTTCAAGAGCTTCTAAAATGATTCTGACAGCCACGTTTGAGAACTAGGGACCCAGACAGCTCTGTTTAGAAGAAATAATCAGTCTTGAGTAGTACAATAGATTAGTAAAACAAAGGGGTATGAAGAAAGGATCGATGGCACTGAGATAATGCCACCTGAGAATTATCCTACCTTCCCAATTTTTTCCCCAGAGGATTCTGCAAGGGAGTAATGAATGTTCCTTGGTGAAAGAACACACATATGCACGCACACACACAAGTCATACACGATTTTACTGGAGAAAAGTGCTCTTCTAGAGCAATGCTTGCCAAATAAAGACCAAATTCGTTAGAGTCTCGGGAGAGCCATTTTGCCATGCAGAATCCCAAGCCCCATTACCTAGAGATTCTGATTCAGCAACTCTGGGGAGAGGTCCAGAGGAGGCCTGGGGAACATGAACACACACACATATATATGTATAATTATTTAAATAATTTATTTAAAAATTTCTATTTTGAAAAACTTTAAACCTAGAGAAAAGTAGCAAAACAGCATATGAACAATGATGTACCCTTCACTTAGATTCCATAACCAAAAACATTTCACTACATTTGCTTTCCATCTACTCACATACTTTTTCTACTGAGTTATGTGAAAATTAGACATCATGACACTTCAGTCCTGTCATAATGTCCTTTAAAACTTCGTTACTATCATACCCAAGACATTTAATCAAACATATTCTCAACTGTCCCCCCCAAATACTTGTTATTGATGCTTAATTTTTTAAATACAGGATCCATTCAGGAATGACATATTGCATTTGGTTATCATGTTTCGTTCATTTCCTTTAATTTAGAATAGTATTATCTTTTCGGTTTTTCATGAAATTGGTATTTTTTGAAGGGTCTGAGCTAGTTGTTTTATGGAATATCCCACAATTTTGATTTTTTTCTGATTGCTTCCTTAGATTACACTCACGCTAAACGGTTTTAACAAAAACTATAAAGTGATGTTGAGTATTTCTCACTACATTATTTTAAGGGGCACATTATATAAGTTTGTCTAGTTATTGATGATACAAAATTTGATCACTTGGTAAGTAGTAACTGACAGATTTCTTCATTGTAATTTGCCTTTGTAATTAATAGGCAATAGTGAGGAAAAACACTGAAACTATGTGAGTATCCTATTCTCCAACAAGCTGTTTTACTCAGTCATTTTTAGCATTCATTAATTATCCTTGTCTGAATCAACAAAAATGGAATAAAGCCTTTCTTGTTTGCTTATGTACAGTTTATGGCTGTTACTGCATTATCAGGACAAAGCTGAGTAGTTGAAACAGAGAATATATGGCCTGCTAACCTTTACTATCTGACCCATTTAGAAATACTTACTATCTGACCCACTGAGATCTATCAACCTCTGATCTAGACCACGGCAAAGATGACTGCTACATTTAAAATGATAATCAGACAACCAGACCATATATGCATCCTAACAGAGGGAAACACCACCACCTATGAAATATTTGTTATGAAAAAATTAAACTTGATCAAGCTTCTATATGCAGCTACTATTTTTAAGAGCAGACAGAGAAATATGTTAAGTAAAACAGAATCATCAAAATCTAATTGTGGGAAATTTTAAAGACAAATGACAAATTTATTTTAGCAAATAAATTATAGGGAAAAAAAGAGCAAAAGAAAACTTACAGATTAAGAGAAACTTAAATGACAATGTAATATGTGAATCTTTTTTGGCTTTTGATTCAAAGAAACTGTTATGCAGAGAGAGAAAAAGAGAGAGGGAGAGGAGACAAAAAACTGGAAAAATTTAAACACTGAGTAAATACTGTTATTAAGGAATTATTATTTACATGTAATAATTTACTATAATTATGTCTTAAAGTTTTATTTAAGAAAGATGCATACCAACTATTTAATAAGAGAATGAAACTATATTTGAGCAATTGGGCAGTAGGGGATATACCAGTACAGAAAAAAAAAATTATTTATGTGTTGACATTAATAATATAAAGGAAACACTAACAGTGCTACTTTCTACTTTTATAGATGTTTGAAATTTTACATTACAAATACTATCTTTTAGTGGGAAAATGTTAAATAACACATGAGGGATTCTTTTAAGTGATATATGCCATTTAACGCTCAATTAATCTAACACAAACTCCTCATGGGAACACATCCCAAAGTCCATAACCCATGTGTTTCTATCCACCACTGAAATTCACTGCCTTAGTGATTGATGATAACTAATGAAATGGGCTAAATCACTCAGGGATGCTGAGGTCAAAGGGGAAAAAAAAGGTGAATTTGATTTCGAGTAGTTAGTTAATTTTGACTCAGAGTGAGACATTCCAAGAACAAGTGAGAAAGGGGGAAAGGAGATAAGGGACCTTTATAATGTCCAAAGGAAGAGTTGTTTTTTGTTTTGTTTTTTAACCTATTGTCATCGTTGCAGGATTTGGTGAAAAGCTCTGTGGCATTTTCAAGTAGATTAAACAACAAGATTTCCTCCCATCCTCTCTCAAGGTAAATGGAACTGACAAAGAAGGATGAAGGGTGTGGTTTCTTGTTAGAAAGGAGTTTGAGAGAAGCATAGCCATAAATAAGTGAACGCAGAGCTGGAGATGTCCAGATACTACAGTTCATTTCACTTGGAGTAGACTTTTCTTTTGGATTATATGAAATAGAAGTGCTAGGTAGGGTCCTAAGTTTCCCAAACAGGATGCACAATTTTGGGACAACTAATTGGCTAGGGAAAACTTAGGTTTAATTACTCACCGAGAGGAGGTTGCAGCATACCCCCATTCTTCTCACAGTTCCCAATGGGCTGGATTTCAGCTGAATCAACCAGCCGCCAGAAGTCATTCTTATTGTCGCTGCCATCAAGGCGAAGACGGAGGCGTGCACCTGTCAGTCCAACTACTGTGGCAATACAGGTGGATGTGGTGTTCCTGGGGTCCTGTGCTTCCAGTTTCATGCTGATCTTGAACTCGTTGCTTGGAGGTGTGTAGGACTGAGAAGAGCAAGTCACAGTTTTAGGCAGACTAAGAGTAAATAATATTTTCAGTAAGGATGTTAAGGGATGGAACCTGAAAATTGATGCTGTGTACTTAAACTGGTTGTAGATAAACAGCTAGGGACAACTGCCTGGAATTATTCCCTAATACTTAGGTTGGATTTTATGTAAAAGAAATACTGGAAGGTAGTTGGGCATGGTGGCACATGCCTGTAAGCGGCAGCCTAGGAAGCCGGGGCCAGGGATCGTGGTTTGAGTCCCACTGGGGGCACATAGCAAGACCTAGTTCCAAAAAAAAACATAGCTGGGCATTGTGGCGTGTGCCTATAATCCCAGCTACCTGGGAAGCTGAGGCTGGAGATTGCTTGAGTCTGTGATACTCCGGGCAATGTGAGCCTATGGTTCCATGGGCAAAAATGGTGAGGCCTAGTCTCAAAAAAAAAAAACAAAAAAAAAAACTGGAAAGTAAAATGAAGGAGAAAAATTACTTTCCACTTAATTATCAAATATTGATTAAACTAGTAAAAGAACAAGTATCTCAAAAGGTCCTTAACTCAAATGCTTTCTCATCCTATCTTCTCTAACACTGTCACTCCATAGGAATTCATAATGCTGTCTTTGCAGGATCATTACATTGTATTAAACGGTCACCTCCTTAGTATCTCTTCTCTGAGCATTTCCGTGTATGGACTGGCATATCTATCATACAAACTACTGGTTTTAATTTTTTTTCCTAATGACTTACAAATGAACTCATTTTCTTGTAAACAATTTTAAGTTACTAAGGTCATATAATAAACTACACACTCTGATAAGTCTTGATATGTATACACCCAAGACACCATACATATACCACAAAAACCTTTGAAACTATCACCACAATGAAGATAATGAACATGGACACAATTCCAACTTTTTTCTTGTCCCTTTATAATCCCTTTTTCTGACCCTTCCTAGACCCCTGCTCCCAGACCACCACAGGTTTGGATTTCATTTTCTAATATTACATGGAATCACAGAGAGGATACTCTTTTTTGGGGGGTGTCTAGCTTCTTTTATTCAGCATAACTTAATACTTTATTTTTTTTTGTTGTTCAATGAATCAAAAAATTTAATTTTGTTCAAACTGATAATTCATTTTTACAAACACAGAGAAATTAAGAGGAAGGAAAATATGTTTCCTATATAATCCCTGCCAGTACACATGCACAGTCTCTTCCATTATCAGCATCCTTCACTAGTGTGGTACATGTTAGGACTGATACATTTACATGGGCACATCAAGTCTATAATTTACATGAGTGCTCTCTTTAGGTATTGTATAGTCTATGGGTTTTGACATTTATCTACCATGATAGTATTATACAATATAGTTTCACTGCTGCAAAAATCCTCTGTACTCCATTGAGTCATCCCTTCCCTCACTTAACCACTGGCAACAACTTACCTTTTTACTATCCCCATAGTTTCGTCTTTTCCATAATCATATATCTACATTCTATTCAGTTTGACTTCTTTAACTTAATAATATACTTCTAAGTTTACTCTATCTTTTCATGGATTGATAGCACATTTCTTTTAGGTCTAAATATATACCATTAGCTGGCTATATCACAGTTGATTTACCCATTCATCTACTGGAGAACATCTTGGTAGCTCCCAGTGTGGGCAATAATAAATAAAACTACTATGAACATTCACTGTAGGTTTTACATAGACATAAGATTTCAACTTTTTGCGTAAACACCAAGGAATACAATTGCTGGGCCCTATGGTAGAGTTGTGTTTAGTTTTGTAGATCACCAAGTGGTCTTACACACTGGCTTTACCTTTCTGTCAGCAATGATTAAGAATTCCACCCATTTGGTGGTGCCAGTGTTCTGAATTTTAGTCATTTTAATAGATTTGTAGTGGCATGTTGTTTTAATTTGCATTTCCTGGAAACATATGATATAGAACATTATATCCTCACCAGCAAGTTGCTATCCTAGTAGACATGGAGGGTTATTTCACTGCAGTTCTGGTTTGAATTTTCCTAAACATGAATGATCTTGAACATTTTGTATGTATTTATTGGTCACTTGTATATTATTGGAGAAATGTTAAAATTTTGATCATTTAAAATTTGGTTATCTTTCTAAACTGTTGAGTTGGAAGAGTCTTTCATATACTCTGGATATAATTCCCTTATCAAATACATTATGAAGATATTTTCTCCTATATTTTGGATAGTCTTCACTTTCTTGATTGTATCCTTGGAAGTACAAATCCTTTTAATTTTGGTCCAAAATTTTGTTTTAGGTGCCACATCTAAGAAACACACTCTAACCCAAGGTAATGAAGATATACCCTGACATTTTCTACTAAGAGCTTTAAAGTTTTACCTTTTATATTTAGATCTACCATCCACTTGGAGTTAATTTTTGAATATGGTATGAAAATAGGGTTTAACTTCATTATTTTGCATGAGAATACACAGTTGTCAATGCATCAGTTGTTGAAAACCCCATTTTTTTGCAGTCATGTCAAAAATCAATAAAGCATAACTGTGTGAGCTTATTCCTAGACTCTCAAATCTAATCCTAATCTGTAAATCTATCTTTATGCAAGTACCATGATTTCTAAACTATTGCAACTTTGTAGTAAGCTTTGAAAATAAGAAATGTGAGTCCTCTGTGTTCTGCAAAGTAGTTTTGGTTATTCTGGGTACTTATTTTGTGATATGAACTTTAGGATCAACCAACTTGTCAATTTATGCAAAATAGGCATCTTAAAGAGTTTTATAGGAATTACCAAAAAAAAAAATCTATAGATCAATATGGAGAGCACTACTGTCAGCTAAGTGATTTGGCAATGCTTTCTAGAGTCCAGGGCTTATATTTTTATTCTCTTGTCAATGTCTTTACGTTTTATTTTTTGTTAGTTATTTTTTTTTATTTTATACAATTTTAGTTTGTTCTTTAGGTTACAACCTCTGTTATTTTTCCCCCATCCCCTCCTCCTTCTGGTGCCCCTTCCATTCTCTCACACCCCACTCTTTGTTATTTATTAGCTGTGCTGAGTCTATTAGTCTCTTTCCTATGTTGGTGTCTTTTCTCTGGGTGAGGGACTGCGTTGTTGGGTCCCGGCGTCCCTTGCTGTTAGATTTTCAGTCTTAAGTTTGTGTTGGGTGGCCAGGTTATGTTCATTTGTGATCTGTCCATGTTTTCTTGCTGCAGGCCATCCTCTCCAATCCAATCCCATCTCTATTGCTTTGCTGCTTTTCCTTATGGCTCTGGTGTCGGACTTAGAGGGTCTTGCCCCCAGCCAGTGTTGGTCAAGAAGTTTCTCTGTGAGTTCAGGCTTCTGCAAGTGGCCTTTGAAAATCATCTCCTCTGCTTCAGTTTGCAGTTTAGATGTGGGGCCCATTATCCCCTCTCTGGTCATCCTCTCCTCTCCTGTAATGAGGGGAGGGTGTGTTGCTCTCCTTGAATATATCTCCAAAATGAAGTCCCGGGTCTTGGCCCGGTGAGCGCAAAAGTGCGCATGGTGACATCATGTCTCTACGGTTGTTTCTCTGGTCTTACATGCACTGGTTCACTTGGTTGTCCATCTGCTGTGTCCAGCTCAGGCCTGTGGGTTGGACTTTTGCCTGGTTCCTCACCCGTTCTATGTTGGGGTTGGCGTTGCGCATATTCTGGTTCCTCTGAAGTTTAGTTGGAGTAATAAGAGAAATGGAAGCGCCCCCTCCCCCCACCCCGCTCCCCGCTTGGAAGC